>JAASFI010000177.1:0-47517 GCA_023333705.1 Globisporangium viniferum
TCATCGACAGCCGCTGCTTCTTCGTCTTCATCGTCGCCCAAGGTTGCTCGATCGCAGACTTTGAGCCCTGCCTTCTCGCAGTGCTCAAAACACGCTTTTTATCACACAAAATTCGCTTGGCTCGATTCGGCTATTGTCAGTCGACCCGAAAAGATGCAACATCTATATTCTTACTTTTGTATAAGCTAAATACTTGAAAACCAAAATTAAGAAAATTCCATCAACGGTCGACGCATAATAAACCGTGAACTGTAGAAGTACCGGATCATAGAAAAGCAAGAGAACGCGCGTGCACAAGCATGGAGGTGCTGCGCGTGGACTTCAAGAGCCCCGAGGCGCTGGCGCTGGGCCAACGCTCGCACGCCGGAGGAGGTAGCAGCAGAGCAGCAGGCGGCGCCATGGAGGCCGACGCGCCCGTGTGGTCCCGTCTCTTCCGCCACTTTACGATCCAAGCGCCGCTCGCAAACCGACTGCTGGTGAGTCAAAGCGAACGGATGAGCTGATGACAATGAGCAAATTGATGATGGTATTGAATATCTGACGGTATATATGAATGATTGTTGCGTTATGCTGCGTGTGTTTAGCCCAAAGTGAAGGCTGGACGGTTGATGCTCGAGGTGGGCGTGATGCCCGAGTGGAAGCACTTTGAAGTGGCGCTTGCGGGCTCCAACATCGCGGACCTCGGGCTCTACTACTACGCGAGCAAGAGCGACGCGGCTCCGCTTGGGTGCATTTTGCTGCACAGTGCGCACATTGACGTGCTTGAAGAGGTGCTGATGGTCGTGACGACCGAGAAGACGTGGTTCCTGTGCGCAGAGCACGATCGCGAGGCGAGCGACTGGGCGGAAGCGATCTGTGCGACGATCGAGAAAGTGAGTCAGGGCGTGCTGCTCCAGGGCATCAGCCCCAAGCGACGGAGGCTGTCGAGCAACGTTTCGGCGGTGACACTGAAGGAGATCCAGTCGCGAGAGCCGCGCACGCGCGTGGACGAGTTCCTCGAAGTGTTTGTCAAGTCGAACGGCGAAGACATTCGCATTCAAGCCATGAAAGGTGCGCTGTCGTGGTCGTGTATGCGGAATCTGGCGTGGAAGCTCTGGCTGGACTACCTGCCAGCGGACGTTCCGTTCTCCGAGTGGATCCCGACGACGAAAGAGAAGCGCCAGAGGTACACGTTGCTGCGCAAGACCCACAGCATCTTCAGAGGCTCTCTCAGCGGCGCTGAACGCGACGAGGTAAGGTTGGTTTGCTTACATAGCGGAAAGTGTACAGGATTTGATGGAATTTGCATTGTGCTCTGTAGGACTTTATCACTGCGTGCGAGACCTCGGAAGACAATCTCGTGTACGATATCTACAAGGACGTGCGGCGAACACGGGGCTCGATGGTGTTCTTCCGCGAGGCGTCCGTGCAGTGCATGCTCATCCGAGTGCTCTACACGTACTCGAACGCCCACCCAGAGATCTCGTACAACCAGGTAGGTACCCATTCTTGGCCATGCCGTTTGGCACATTCTGATGTATTAACCAATCTAGATGATGGTACAACCTTTATAGGGAATGGGTGAGCTCTTGGCGACGATCCTGTACTTGCTCCACGTCGAGCAATGGCCGTCAAATATCCAGAACAAATCGTCGGAAACTCGTGCTTCCAGTAGTAAAGCTGTCGACATGCGCGCGAGCATCTCGTCGTCGTCATCGTTCGAGAAGCTGAGCGAAGAGAGCGACTCGGACGACGCGTCGTACGTGTACGTCGAGAGCTTTATCAACATCCAGAATGACGACTCGTATTTGGACAGAGCCACTTTTTTTAAGCTCGCGCCGTTTGCTGGACACGGCTCTGGACGATACTCAGAGTAAGTGAAGATGTTGTTCGCCATTTGATAGCACTGTTGAGTAGGCTCGCTGACGGTTTTACACCCTTTGTGTGCTTGCCAACAGGTGCTGCCGTGAAGCAGCGGAAGAGATCGTCCGTGAGATGACCAGTGACGAGTACCTGGAGCACGACGCGTACCTGCTTCTCGAAGAATTGATGTTCCGAATGGCTGGTGCGTATTGCCCTGAAGCGCCACCGCGGCAGAGCCCAGAGAAACGAGGAGGAGGAACAGGATCGTCACCTCCAACCAGTTCGACGATCACCTCATATGTGCTCGGGAGTGAGACGACGTCGTCCCCGCTGTACGACCAGATGAACAGCATCCACAACCACATTCTGAGCCGCTGCGACCCGCCTCTGGCGCGCCATTTGTCGAAGTTGGGGATCGAGCCGCAGATGTTTTCGCTCCGATGGGTGCGCGTGCTGATGTCGCGTGAGTTTGACATGGCGCAGGTGTGGCAGGTCTGGGACGCGATCTTCAGCCTCACGCCCTGCGATTTCTCGTTCATCAATCTGCTTTGCGTTGCCGCGGTGCGTGAGTTTCGGGACGAGATCCTCGCGGTGGAAGACGCCACCAGTGTGCTGCTGTGCTTTCGCGATATCTCGGACCGGATTGAGGCAGATCGACTCGTGGACAACGCGAGGGACCTCTACGAAGCGCTGATGATCGCTGCAGCCGTCGAGGCGTCGAACCGACACTCTTATTGAAAGAATTTGGTCATGGATCGTTTGAACATCAGCTCAGAGTCGCGGTCTACATGTAGTTCCATTTGTATTTAATCCCAGCCCGAGTCTAGCAGTGCAGCTCCATCGCAGCAGGACCACAAAAAAGTATGAAAGCAACTCCAAGCCACCAACAGGTATGGTTGACTCCATGTTGAACTGTGTGTATGATTCAAATTTGCATGTGCGTTCGCATTCAATCGAAGTCTTCTCTATTTCTTCTTGCCACCACCGCCTTTTCCCTTTCTGCTGCCACCTGCAGACTTGCGGCTGAGCAGGTTCTGCTGGCCCTTGGTCTGGAACGGCGCGCGCTTTGGGAGCGCTCTGGCGCTCGCCGAGGCCGCGGACGGAGAGCTCAACGGCTGCTTCCACTCGGTGCGCGGCAGGTCCGTGCGCACTTCGATCGTCTTCTCCTCGTCGGGGATCATCTTCTTGTGGGCGGACTGTGTCGAAAATTACACACAACAAGAGTCAGATCAACCCAAGAGCTACAGAGTGCACACTCATGAAGCCAGCAGCTACGTACAAAGTCGGTGCGGAAGGTGATCATGCTCTCGAGCTTCTTGCGGTTATAGAACGTGCCCTTGACGTCCACGAGGTAGAACGCGTGGTGGTTGGCGACCTTCATGATGATGTTGTTCGTCATGTTGGGGTTCGCCGACACGAACGCCGCGGGCACGTCGATCGGTTTACCGAGATCCTACGCATTTCCACGAGAACAAATGAGATAATCCAGCCGCTTATAAGATAGAGATCCTAGGACTCACCCCGAAGAACTTGTGCGTCGTGATGCGCAGCTTGTTGCCGCCCCCAACGACCGAGATACGCGCCACCGCTCGCTATTTACAACAGTAACAGCACAGACACAACGCAAGTTGGTTAGATATCTGCTACCTACATTATGTCACTCATGCCACAAGAGGACGTAGGTCGTACGCGAGCGTGGAAGCCGATGAGGAACGCCAGCATGATGCTCGAGCCAAAGCCGAGCGTCGAGCCAAAGTCGTTTGTGATCCACGAGAGCGTCGTTGGTTCACCCAGCGACTGCGGGAGCACTGTCATACAGGGAATACAATAATACACATGACTGATTAGCACCATGCGTAGGGCGAAATGGACCAGTCCGCAGAAGCAGAAGACGCAAAACTTACTCTCGGCCAGACTCTCTTCATAGCCCTTGAGCCACGACCAGAACGCAATCTGTTACCAGCAATTTCAGTACAACAATGCGTGTTAGAGGAACCCATGCAATGCGCATAGAGCTCTCCCGTTCAAGAGCTTTTCTTACATGCGCCAGTGACCCAGCAGACAGGATCCCAAAGTAGCTCTGCACACAATACAATCACAGCGACAACAGCAACAACAAAGTGAGCGAGCCACACAGAAAGAGATGTCAACGACAATAGTGTGCATCATTCACTATAGACGAATGCTCTCAATAGCGCACCTTGCGCGGGTATTCGTAGAGCAGGTCGCCGTTCTTCTTGTCGCCCTGCTCCGGCTGGTTCTTGAGCACCGAGTCCCAGAGCTTTTCGTTCGTGAGCGGCTCTTCCTCCTCTTTCTTCTTCTTGTCCGCAGCGATCGCCTTCGCATCCACAGGTCTACGCAACACAGCACGATACACGCAAGTCCATTAGAATCAGCCTATTGTACGACAGGACACGCTGCATACCAACTCAGAGCGAGCTCAAGCGCAACTAATCAGCTCTTGCAAAAGATTGTGCGGCTGTCAAGGACGTACGCTGAGCTGAAGCTTCGCCACAGCAGCGGCTGCTGTTGCAGCAACAAAGAGCGACCACTGGTGGTTCTGCTTGTGTCCAGCGCTGCGCTGTGGAGCGCCATGCGCTGCAGCGTCAGCAGTCTCGCGCCGTTCACACTCGCGCGCAGCAGCACCATCTTCCTGCTCTTGCTGCTGTTTGGGTTTGCCTTGTACCGTGGGCCAGTGCCGCTCGCTTGTTTTTTGACGCGCAACATGCGAAGGCGACTTGGCATGGAGGTGACGCGAAGGTGGTGCGAACAAAACAGTTTTACATTCGCGTAACACTTACATTGCTGCAACCTACGCGCGACATTCGTTTGGAATAGGTACTGTACCTTCGTTCAGGGAAGAAAGAGTGCCCACTTTCACGAGGCCATATTCTGTGGACACAAAGCAGCGCAGATTTTGGAAAAGATGCATTGCATGATGTCCTATTATGTTGTCAAGACTGACAGCGCACTATGAACGGGTCGTTCAACGCAACCGAGACAGGAAGGAGGCGAGAAGGTTCAACAAAGTGCGAAAGGGGTCTACGCCGCGGGTTTCTGGCAGCGACGGTGCGTGTCGGTTGGGAATGGAACTTGGATCCGCACGACTCCACTTGGTCGTCAATCAGCCCATCCACGTAGCGCAGCGAGACCGCGTTGTCGCTGGGCTTGAAGGTAGGCGTACATGTTTGCTGCCACCACTTACGAGCTTCAACGAAACACCCTTCCACGCGAGGGTGTTTTCCCGAGCCGTTCAGCGTGTGCTCCGTGCGCCCCTCAGTGCGGTTCTCGTGCAGGGACTTGACCACAGCGAGCTTCCCGTTAATCGCTGCGTGGTGCATCGCGTCACTCGTGCACCCTTCCTTGCGATTCTCGTGGCCACTTGACGACATTGAGATGTCCGTTTTCCGCAGCGTCATCCATTGCAGCAGTTGAGCAGCTCTCTGATCGGTTTTCATAAAGGAACTTGACTACCTCCAGGTGTCCATTTGCAGCAGCTTTGTCCATCGCGTCGACCGTACAGCCTTCGTTCCGGCTCGTGTGCAAGAAGTGGACGACATTGAAGTGTTCATTTTCAGCAGCGCCGTGCATTGCAGTGTTAGTACAGCTCTCCGTGCGATTCTCGTGGAGAAACTTGACGCCCACCAAGTGGCCGCGTATTTGCTGCCATGTCCATCGCCTCAGCCGTCCACCCGTCCACGTGGCTTTCGTGGAACGACTTGACGATGTCCAATTGACCTCCGGTCGTTGCAGCGTCGAACAACTTTGCGTCGGCGACGCACTCTTCTCTGTTGGCGCGCAGCCATTCAACGATGTCCATGCGACCATTTTCAACCGCCCGCTCTGCGACTGAGCTGTCGATGGACGATGGAAAGTTGAGGGTGAGCCATTCGAAGAGCTCAATTGAGACGCGTTCATGGCCGAGCGCGTCTCGGACGTTGCCTGCGTCAACATCTGCAAGATGTGGGAACTCTTCGTGCAGTCGCTGCGCAAGATCAACATCCGCGAGTCCCACTGCATCACGAAGCAGCAGCAATGGGGCTGTTTCCACGTCGTGGGCGATCAGCCACTTGACCATTTTGAACTGCTCTCTGGTTCAGGCTTCAGCGATGCTGTCTCGAAAAGACAACTTGTCTGGGACCAGAGCCGCGTGCATGCTCTGGCGCACTTGGTAGAGCATCTCGAGCGCCTCCCAGTCATTGCTGGCGATCGCGACGAGAGGCAGTCGGCTGTTCACTTTCTTGAGCGCGCGTGGGTCCTGGGATTGCTCAAACGCGAGCACATTCACGGGGAGCTCAGCGCTGCGATGGAGCCCGTCGAGTGTGGTGGCTGTTGATGGCGCGGTGCTTTGGGTGTCGCCGTCGCTGGGCACGCCCATCGTGGTGGGTTGGAGTGTGATACTGGCGCTGCGGCTGGTCTGTGTAAATGAACAGGAGTAGCAGCATGTGGGGTCTCAATAGGATGGTGATTTGCTTTGCTGTGACTGTTGGCTTCCCATGCTGGCTTTACCTCATGGCTACATTTTGGTATGTTGTCAGAAAAACATTTTTTAATGTAAAAAATGTTTTTTTCTGACAACATACCAATATGAATTTTAACCAATAGCATCACGTATAATGAGTAAAATTGATATTTTTTGTCCAATAGAATGCAAAAATGAGCCTCCACAGCTCTCCATTTCACAAAAGCAACATTGAGCCAAGAGCAATGCAGCGCCGCCGCCCGCGTGAAGTGCCAGTGGACAGACCCTCGGCCGTGCAGACCTACGTGTGCGTACATACAACGCATTGCTCCTGTACACACACATACGCGCATGATCTCCTAACATCCACAGCTGTTGTTGTTGCTGCTCTGTCAGCCCCAAGGCGCTACTACGTGACGACGACCGATCTTCCCAGAGACGATGGCTGCCCACAGGCAACCGACCCGACGCGTCCAAGCACCTGCGCGGCAACCAGGCGAAGCGCATGGCGACCCACACGCAAAAGTAAAGTATCGTATACGCTCTATCACTGCTGTTGTTGCTTTCATATTGCGCGTTGGAAGGCTCAGTATTGCTTGTTGTTGCTACCGAATAAGACAGGGTCGAAGCCATCGAGTACTGCTCCGAGACTCAAGTGAAACAGCTCCACGCTCTGGAAGACGAGGTAGGGCACTCTCGCTACTAACGCAGCGCCGCTTCCACACTGTATAGTGTCTTGTGCTGTTGCTGTTGTCTGCCAGTACTGATGCGAATCTGTTCTGTTGTGGTTATGCGAAAAGGTGGAGTTCCTAGAGTCCGAGGTAGGTTTTGCAGGAAAGGACGCCTCGTGTTGTTCTCCCAATATTGCCAAATGTTTTACTGCTAGGCGTTATATTTTTTGTTATTAATGCGTTCAGATGGACAAGTTTATTCAGGAGTTCTACGTGGCGGCAGCGACGTTTTCAGCGCAAGCTTCGGCCCAGAAAGCGTACGAGCTCGTGTCGTTTCTGAAGCTCCAATCGCCATTCACCTGATGCAAATAGTACTGACGTTACTGTCTCTCACTGCTTGTGCTTCTCAGACTTGTGCGGGCGCTGGTGGATGGATGAAATGGTTACAAGAGGCTGGTTTGTGTGTGTGTGTGTGTGTGGAGATCGTGCTTCATTTTTTTTCTTCTTTGAATGGTGGGTGGGGGTATATAATAATTTAGCGACGCTCTGTGTCTGTGGGAACAACCCATTGCCCTCTTCGGTCCTACTGTGCGCATTATTTTCTGCTTTGCGCCTGTTTGAATCTTCACCCCACTGCTGCCGTTGAACAAAGTCGGATCACGCGCAGCTTGGCCTGATGTATTCGTGACGCCGCCACCAGAATAAAATTCGTTTTGCCTCGTTGCTGCACTGGTCTCTCTGCATCTCTGCCTCGATGGCAACTCGCTCTCTGGTATCTCGCGATTGTCACTCGCTGCACACGCTCTCCCGAGCTTTCGCATCAGCCGAAACGAATCAAAATCAAAATATGGAAAACGCTCCTTGCGTAGGGCTCCATTTTCAGAAAATGTCTGGCGGTCGCGGTGGCAGGAATGCACTGTGGCCGCGCGGCTCGTTCTGCTGAATGACGTACTGCAGGCGGTAATTCGTGAGTCGCAGCTGCTTCACTTGGCTCTGCAGCTCTTCGATCACCATCTGCTGGTCCTGGATCTGCAGCCTGGACGTCTCCACTTCAGCCGCGGTCTGGCGGAGTACGTGGTTCTCTCGCTCGCTCGCCTCCAACCGCGCGCGCACGGCGTGCATCTCCTGCTGCCACTGCTGCATCTGCGCCTCCTGCTCCTTCACGCGGCTCTCAAACTCCAGCCGCATTTGCTGCATCTCGTACTGGTGCTGCTGTTGACTGAGCGCATTCCCATTGCCATTGCTGTGTTGGTACTGCTGGTGATGGCTCTGCTGGTTCTCTTCGACCTCGCGCTTCTCCTGCAGTTTGAGCGCGCCGAAGCGCTCGATCGCCGCGTCAAAGTCCATCGATCGCCACGCACTCGACGGCCTTTAGCGCTCACTGCGGCTCGTTGGGTTTGCGCGCAGAGAGACAAACGGACGGACTGGTAGCAATAGAGACCACCCGCCGCGTCGTCTTGCTTGTCACTCTCTGTTGCCGCTGGAGCTCTTTGGCCTTTTGGCTGCCTGCCGCTTTTTTGGCCTTTCCAGCTCACTCAGTTTCGCTATTTCTGGTCCTGGCGCAGAAAGACCTGTTTGGGCTCGGGTTGCAAAATTGCAGCTCCTTTTCATCTGTATGTAGCAACTTGTGTGCACAAGTTGTTCAATGGAGGTGCAAAAGTGTTCAGATAGCGCAACCCGATGGTCGGTGAAAGCAAACCAAAAACCATACACTAGTGGTTTTTGGTTTTGAGGTTTTATGATGCGTATTGCACGTTGATTGGATGAAATCAAACGCTACGTGATGTGATTCGTGGAAAATGAGAAACGTTCGGAATGATTTTGCAAGTCAGATTGACCATCACTCTGACTTAATGTTTGCGGCGACATCAAGCATGTCGTCGGATTGGAGTCAGCACAGATGGATACATCGCGGATAATGTCCAACGCGAAGAGCTACGCATGTACGCAAATGCGCATATTCGAGGCTTGTTGACGCCACTAATGCTCTGTTGCTGCATTCGGGCTCTCTGCAGCCATGCGCTTGTGCAATAAATTATATTATTCGTTTAGTATACAGGTCTCTATGGGTCTTACCCCCTTCCATTTGCTCTGGTTGTCGCTGGCGTCAGCTCTCTCTCTTTCTTTCTCTCTTCCTTTCTCTCTGTTGGCGAGGTCCCTTCAGACAGAGGAGCTCCGATGCTTCGGTACGTTGTCGTTCTTGCTGGGTGATGAGAGCATTGTCGCTGGGAGCAGGTGATCCAGGACAGTCAGCTCCAGGTCTCCGTCATGCTTGTCGCCAAAGTCGCCACTGCGTCGGACTGCAGTCGTGGAGTCGTAGTCGCGTTTCTCCCTCGCGTTCACTTTCGAGAGCTGGCGTTGGAGCTCCTTCTTGATATAGATCACGAAGAAGATCATCGTCACGATCGTGAGCACGATCCCGACACCGAAGAGCGTCATCTGCGCGCTCGACGAGTGCGATGCTTGCGGTCCGCCGACACCCGAGTTCGAAGCAGACTGAGACGCGAACAGCATCTCCTGGGTCTGGTAGCCGATCTGGGTCAGTAGGATCGTGAACGGCAGCGCAGTCACGAACGACGAGACCATGAAGCGGTACGTTGACACGTCCGTGATCGCGAGTCCGTACGACTTGACTGCGTACGGCAGGCTCGAGAGCTGCACGAGCAGCAGCGGCTTCCAGCTCTCGCTCTGCAGGATCGTCGAGATGACGTTGAACATGGGGAAGTTCGTCTCGAGGTAGCCGCCGACGCGCTCTCGTCCGATCTTCTTGCCCAGCGCGAAGGTGATCAGCGCGCCGCCGGTTTTCCCGATCGTGTTGAGCAGAATCCCGTAGAAGACACCAAAGACCGAGCCGCCGATGAGGTCAAACATGGACGACGGGATGCACAGCGGGGTGAGCAGCCAGTAGACGAGCGGGAACACGACGCTGCCCGCCACCTTGTTCTCCTGGATCCACTCCATGAGCTCTGTCGAGTACTCCTTGAGCGGCACCATGCACGCGAGGCTGTAGAGCGCGTAGTTCACGACGAGCAGCGCCACGCCGACTTTGAGCCAGCGCTTGAGCTTACTGGACCCCGTCAGGCAGCCGCACGGCCTCTGCTGTTGCTGGGGCTTCTTCTTCGCGGCGGCACCCGAGATCTCGACGACGATCTGCTGCTGCCCATTGTTGATCTCCATCAGGACTCTGCTGACGAGCTACGAGGCTGCGTGCTTGCTCGCTGCAGGCGATAGACTCAGAATGGCCTGACGGAGGAGGACGAAATGGCGAATGATTGAATAAGAAATCCACCCCACAAAATCGCCATCTCTCAGTCTGGATATTTTGGCTGATTGCGCCTATGATTCTAACGATGTAGATGATGGTGATGATGACTCGTTTGCTCTGCGACGTGCGCTACAAATAGCGACAACATCCGATACATTCTTCTTCTTCTTCTTCTTCTTATGATATGCTAAGAGTGCCGCTTTCGTGCTGTTATTATATTGATGTTGGACAGCCAAATATCCAGCATCTTGTCCCGCTTTGTTAAATTAAACTGAAGCTCATAAGTGAGAGAGAGAGAGAGAGTTGCAGGCACATGATCACCTCAATAATAAGGTGGTTGATTATTCACATCCATGCTGCAGTGGTGCTGCACAATCACTTTGTCTTGCCATAATATCAAAATCTATCTATCTATCGACTCTATCTCTATCTATGTGTCTCTATGTGTCTGTCTATGCGTGCAGTCTTCTATACGATGTACATGCTGCCCGTGCGCGTCTTGGAGAGCTCGTTCTCCTCGGCGTGCAGCGCGAGGCGCGGCTCCGAGGGCTCGAGGGTGAGCAGGTACGTCTCCTCTTCGCTGCCGGAGCGGCACTCGCGCTTCTGCAGCTCCTGTAGCTGTTTCCTGGTGTACACGACGAGGAACGTCATGGCCACGGCGGTGACGAGCCCACCGCCGACGAGCATCGCGAGCCTTCCGGAGCTCAGCTCACTCTGGCCCGAGACGATCGACGCGATGTCGCTCGCCTGGTCACCGATGTTCGCCCAGAGCACGGCGTGCGGCAATCCGCCAACCGCGGACGAGACCGCGAACCGCCAGGACGACACGCTCGTGATCGCGAGTCCGTAGCACTTGACGACGTTCGGGATGCTCGAGAGCTGGAAGAGCAGCAGCGGCTTCCAGGACGCGCCGTTGAGCACCTCGGCGAGCGCGCGGAACGTCGGGAACTTTGTTGTGAGGTAGTCGCCGAGCACTTCTTTGCCGAGCTTCCGGCCCAGCAGGAACGTGAGCAGCGAGCCGCCGGTCTTGCCGACGAGGATCACGAGCAGTCCGTGCGTGACGCCGAAGAGCGAGCCGGCGATCGCTTCGAGCACGGTCGACGGGACGCAGAGCGGGATCGCGGTCCAGAAGAAGAGGATCACGGCGAACGTGCCTAGGAACGGGTGCGTCTTGACCCACGAGGACAGCGCCAGCACGTAGAGCTTGACCGGCAGCAGCGACAGCAGCAGCAGCGCCGTCACGAGCGCCGCCACCGCGAGCAACGCCTTGAGCAGCACCAGGCGCTGGCGCGGCCCCGCGGCGCCGTCATCGTTTGGCTGGTGCGAAGACGATGACGCCTGCGCGCGGCTCGTGTTGACAGCGTCATCGGCGTCATCATCGGTACAGCCGCCGTCGCTGTTGTGCTGGACCTGGCGGTAGAGCGGCAGCACCTCGTCACCGGCTCTCATGGCTCAATCGCTCGCTCTTCCTCTAATGGCGAGAGTGAGGGTGGCGAGTGGCGAGTGGCGTGCGGCGTTCTTCTTATGTAGGCGACTGCCTTATTATGGGGCAGCCCGTCAGTTGTCGTCGTTTGTTCTAAGCCTGCGCCTGTATTATGGGTATTATGGGACCCCCAACCCATTCACTTGCTTTGATTATGCGTACGCTGGGGCTTGATTGTGCACTTCCAAAGTGATAGGTACACTGGAGTAGCTATTGCGTCAACCAGAGACAAGCAAGCGGGTTCAATAGGGCAACCAGCACCAGCAAATATCAACTCACATTTCAATTGAGAGCTCTTGGTTGAATCGTTCGAGCTCAGAACCACCACATAGGCTTCTTCCTATAACATGTTATTTATTAAATGTGTTCGTCCCTGCCTTCTTATGAACCATCCGCATGCTAATCCCCAGAACGACTGACTGGTTCTTGGGAGATTACAACAACAAAAATATCTTCTATGCGGCGCTCGGGAGCATGGGCTCCAGGGTCGAGCGGCCGACCCAGAGCAGCACGGGGTCCTGGCGCACGAGCACGAACTTCTCGCTCTGGTCCTCGAAGCCCACGGCCTGCAGGAACTCGAGGCACTCGGGGAACTTGGACACCTGAGACTCGAAGACGCGGTTGGCCTTGCGGATCGACCGGAACTTCTCCTCCGACGGGTGCTGCACGATGTTCGAGAGGATCTTGTGGAGCAGCGACACGGCCTTCGCCACGCTCTCGCCGCTGTAGCGCGTGCGCAGCTGGCGGATCGCGTGCAGGATGCGCTGTTCGCGATCGCCTAGGTTGGCATGCAAATACATGGGCAATTTCCCAGTTAGCTCCAGTGAAACTAGGGAGGGTACAAAGCTAGAGTTGAACAGAGCAAGCACCACTTACTTGGTTGGTAGCCTGGGATTTCCTCCGCTTCCTGCATCTCATTGTCTGGCGGCGGAATCTCCTCAGGGAGTTGCGGGACGACTTGGACCTCGGGTTCAGCTTCAGGTACCGACTTCTCCTCATCTGCTTGTTGTGCCGGAGGCGGAGTTTCCATTTCGACGTCGACTGATGGTGCAGGTTGGCTTTCCGCTTCCACAATTTCTAAAGAAGAAACAGGAGCTGGACTTTTCTCTTCCATAGCAACATCTACTGCTGTTGAACGCGGTGCTACTGCTGATATTGTTGCGACTGGCACTGCTGGGAGGGAGCGAACTTGAACAGACTCCGTCTTTGCAGGAGTCTCCTGGCTCAGAAGCGATCGACTGGTAGACGTGCCACCACCAAGCTTACGCCCGCCTCCCGAGCGAGAAGAGCCCGTGCTGTCGTCATCGTCATCGTCAATGATCGCGATCCCAGCTGACCCGCCGACTGCCGCTCCCCCTACGTTTGTCCAGTCCAACTCGCCGCATTCCTTCTCGACCTGCCGCATCAGTGTGTAGAACTTGGAATCGTGCTCTGAGTGAACCTGTCATTATGTGTAATTCAATCAGAGTAGTGAGGTAGTACATGTTAGCAAGGTTGGCCAATTCACTGATGTTTCAAAATACAAAGGACAAAGCACGTACGTTGTGTGTGAGTTCGTGGAACAGCACCTTCTTGATACTTTGGACACGCAGTCAACAAGCGCAATGATGTTAGCTTGGCAATGACAAAAAACCAAAAAAAGCCCATTCGAATGTGCTTTGAATGTGGCGTACCTCAGATATTTTCGAAACCCAAGCAGATCGTCGGTTCGCAGCCGCAGCAGGATCTTCTGGCCTTTGTTCTGGTTCAAGCCGAGCACGCAGACGGGGTCCACGCCAACTTTACCATCCGGATGCATCTCGGCGAGTGTGCCAACAGTCCATCTGCAGAAAGAAAGAACACAACAACAGCCGAATCATTAGCACCAAAAGCACTCGCCATGCCTACCATTAACAGACATACGTACTTGTGCTTGTCCATGACAGCGAGAATGCCGCGGTCGTTAGCGAGTCGCTCGAGGATCTCTCTCGCTCGATGTCTGTCGGAAAAATTCGGGAGCTCTTCGATCGCGTGGAAGCGGTAGTCTGTCGAGACAGCGTCCCGGGAGGTCGCCATTTCGTTCCGCTTCGCAATGCTCACGACACGCCGATTCGCTCTAATATACATGTGTACACACAGCCGATGCGATCACAAACCATCAGTCTTCGCCCAAATGCGCTCCTCTATCATCACAACCACACACACACACCGTTTCCTCTGCTCAGCCTCGACGCTCTCCTGGGTCTGCTTCATGCTGTCGATCTGCGAGATCGACGCGCCCGCCATCACGTACAGCTTGGCGCCGCGCGTGTCGTCACAGACATCAGCGAACAAGCGCGCATGCGAGGACGCTGGATCGCTCGTGTCGATCTTCTTCTTCTTCTGGAACAGCCGCTGCGCGTCCTGCGGCACGTGGAGCTCGTCTGCGAGCAGCTGCTGCACCTGCGCGAGCGTGGTGGCGGTGGCGCCCTGCGGCAGCGGGAACGCGTAGGACTGGCCCTTGAACAGCACGTGCAGCGTCTCCATCTCTCTCGTTCTCGTTCTCGTTCTCGATGTTTCTCTTCCTCTTCTTGTCGTCCAATTCAGTTGTGAGCATCGGATGTCGGTGCCACTCAACTGAGAATGACGGTTGACCTTCATTCGTACTTGGCGTCATGATTTCGTAATCATTCATCTGTGTCACAAAGACTATTGGTAGAAATGATTGCTTTTCAAGTAACTTGATTAGCGATACGGGATTTTTATTTTAGCCAATCACAATTGTAAATGCTGTATTTTATCCAATGAATTCCACGAACGCTTTAATTAGCCAAAAATCGTTGACGCCAAAACATTTTAACCAGTTAAAAGCGCTCACCTAGGGCTGGGGATCCCCGCAGACATCTTGATTTCAGTATGCTCTTGCGGGATTTGCCTTAGCTGATACCGGATAAGGTCAATCCGCAAGAGCATACTGAAATCAAGATGTCTGCAGGATCCCCAGCCCTAGCCGATGCTGAAGAGATCCCAAAATAGCTCTCGCTATTTTGGGTGGACCCATTTGGCTCTTCGAAGAGCCAAAAAGGCGCGAGAGCAAGAGAGCAAGAGAGCAGCTTCTGCATCCACACCGACACCGACAGAGACAGCTAGTTCTGCGGAGAGCTCTCTCATTGCGGCCACCAAGCAGCAGCTGCAGCAGCAGCCTTTCACCTTTCGTGTGCTCATTCATGGCTGCTGCGTTCAACGCGCGCGCCGGAGGGCAAGGGGGTCGCGGCGTGGGCGAGTCGCTGATCCTCAAGCGTCGCCAGCGGGAGGAGCACCTCGCCAGCTACGTGGACTGCGTCAGAGGGCTCGGGAAGGCCAACTCGCGCGCGGAATGGGAGCAGACGCTGCATGCGCGCTCTGAGGGCTCGCACGTGCAGCGCACGATGCACCGGCTCAAGAACCAGCACGAGTCGCAGCTGCACAGCAGACGGCTGAGGTATGTAAAACACGCAGCGTGTTGTGTGCATATTAGTGCTTCTAAGGCGTCAAGATATGAGACTAATGACCGGCCTATCGTTTGTTGTGCGCTTAGACTGGCGGAGCTTTACAACCGAGAGATGGAAGAGTGGAAAGAAGAATGCCTCGCGAACATGGAGACGCCCGAGGACCGAAAGCAAAAGTGAGCGAGCAGTTCATTGACAATGGCCAACAGATGACTGCGGTAGAAATGGAGTTGCTTACACATGTTATCTATGTGTCTATGACAACTCTTCGCAATTTGTAGAATGATCCAGCGAGCCCTGGAGCTCAAGGAGCGTCGCGAGCGCGAACGGCGAGCGATCGTCGAAGAGAAGCGCATGCAGCAGTACCGGTATGTTTTTTTTTATTTATGTATTTGCTTCTCCGTGTCATTGTGGTTGAACTGCTTGTTTTGCTAATGCGCCATGACGATTTTCTTATTTCTCACCACACAGTGAATCCTGTGACGACTGCCGCGTGGAGGACTCGCACAAAGTGCAGAAAGTGGTGCTTCAGGACCGCGACAAGCAGCTGGACGAGCGGAAGCGCCTCGAGGAAGACGAGGTTGGTCCTCATTGCGTCACTATTACAGGCTGCTGTGTGGTGGGTGTGACTCAGCTCTAATAAATACGTATGCGTGCATGTAGAAACTCTTTGAAGCGCGGATGGCGCAGCTCTGGGAGGAAGACCGGCTGAAGAGAGAGGAACGCGACCGCCTGGACCGCGAGATGGCGATCAAGCGCAACGAGGAGGTCAAGACGATCCTGGACCTGCAGGTCGACTTGTTCCGGAAAAACCGCAGCGAGGGGGAGAAGCACAAGAAAGCGGAGGACCGAGCGCTGCTGGACGAGTGGCATCGCCTGCGCCAGGTCGAAGAAGAGCTCGAGTGCCAGAACAAACAGAACGAGATCGTGGTGCGTGGCATTTGCCTAAATCATGTTGTATAGTCAACATAGCTCAGCCGTCTAACAATGACTAACCGTGTTGTACTCGTCCATCCACCCACCCACCCACACAGCGCGCGATGGTCGTGAAAAAGTTCAACCAGGAGCGCGTCGAAGCGAGTCGGTACGCCGCCGAGCGGGAGAAGCAGTACGACATGCGGCTGCTGGAGCTCGCACTCGCGCAGGAGGCCGACGCACAACGGAGAGAGCGCGAGCAGCAGGAGCGGTTCAAGCAGGAGCAGCTCGAGTTCCAGCGCATGCTGCGCAGGCAGATGGAGACCGAGGCCGAGGACCTGACGTACCTGGACAAGATCCGCAAGGACATGGAGGACCAGGTCTGGGCGAAGCGGGACGCGCAGTACAACGCTGAGGAAGCCGCGCGTCAGGAGCTGCTCCGTCAGGTGCTCATCTCGCGCAGCAACCAGACCGAGATGAAGCAGAAGAGCAAGGTCAAGCAGAAGCAGGACGACGCGGCGTACATGGAGCAGCTCAAGCGCGAGACCGAAGAGGCGCTCCAGAAAGAGCTCCGCGAGCAGGAAGAGCGGCGTGAGGAGCTCAAGCGCAACCAGTCGGATCTCGTGCGCCAGTTGGACGAGCGCCGCCTCGCGGACGAGCAGAAGCGCCAGGCCGAGTACCTCGAGCTCAAGCGCATGCAGCTCGCGGAGAAGCAGCACAAGGAGCGCGTCGTGCAGTTCGCGAGCAACGCGCCGCCGGTGTCCTACAGGCGGAAGACAGCGCAGTGGTACTTTGACGCCTAATTTATGAAAATGGCTACAGCGAGAGAGAGAGAGACTAAAGCATAGCAGCACCTAATATATATATCCATCCATCCATCACACAGCACACTCGGGTTAAAAAGGTGAACGGCGCATTCACAATTCCCCAATTTCTCAAAACCAAATCTCGGCCATTTTCTTTCCTTTCACCTTTAGGAACTCGAGTCTTTGGTTTTTTGGTCGGCTCCTCCGATGTCCGCATCTTCGTTGAGCCAGTCGACCGAGAGCGCCGCGTCCCCGCTCGCATCGGCGTCGCCCTCGAGACGGATGAGCTTGTTGCACTCCTTCGAGAGCTCCGAGAGACTCATGCGGCCCTTGCGCTGGATGTACTTGACCACTTTCTCCATCTCGTCCTCCGTGATGTAGATGAACTTGCCGCGGTCGTCGATGATGCCCGTGATGCGATTCGACGCCTGCAGCGCCTCGACGCGCTGGATCGCGTCCTGTGTCGTCAGGCTGAACTCGGACGCCAGGTCTTCGAGCAGCACGACCTTGTGGCTCTGCAAAACAAAACAACAGACTCGTAGTTAGTGAGCCAGTCCCCAACTTCTAACGGTCGCTGTCAACACTAACGTGCAGTGTAGTTAGTTACCTTGATGTAGTCGACGAATTGCTGCAGCAGACTCTGGGACTCTTCGCTGTCCTCGGCCATCTTGGAGCCCTCTTCCTCGACCACAAACATGTCCTTCCACTTGTCAAACTCTTCCTGCTCCTTCTTCTCTTTCTCCTCCTTCACGCGCTTCTCCTCGGCCTCGCACTCCTGCTCGAGTTTCGCGTCGTCTTCGCGCTTCTTTTGCAGAGCCTACGAAAAAATATTGCGAGCAAGCGAAGATATGAGCACCACAGAGCCCCAGCAGACATGGCGTAGACCTGATTAACAAATACAGGATTAACAGTATCAGCTCACCTCTTCCTTGGCTTGGTTCTTCTTCTTGAGCTCCTCGCGTCTCGCTTCTTCAAACTGCTCAACGAGGGAGACACACAGCACGCGCAAACTTCCCAATGAGAACCCTCTCACTAGTGGCGATAGAATGCCCAATCACCAAACGCACCTGTCGCATCTCTTCGCGCTCGCGCTTCTTCATCTCCTTCTGCAGCTCCTTCTTCGTCAGCGCACGTCTGCGCGTAACAACAGCATCACGTTATTAATGTAAACAAACGTCTCATGATTGGCTCCATCCACCACACTTGCATGACCACACAATATAGCAATATTTACACTTACGGCTCCACGAGTCCTTCGTCGTTCTCATTCTCCTCAGCGTCTCCGTCGCGGTCCACCACGTCAGCAGCAGCACGGGCAGCCGCTGCCTCCTGCTGTTGCTGGCGATCAGGCTCTTCACGCTCTGCGCCGCCCGCTTTCTTCTTGTCCTTGCGCTTGCGCAGCGCAGCGAGACCGCCGCCAGCAGCTCGCCGTCCGCCCGCTTTCACGACACCGTCGTCGCCTCCTTCATTATCTGCCGCGTCCGCAATGCGCTGAAGAACCATCAATCAATCCATCAATCAATTACCAACCCATTCCATGGCAACAAACAGGGGTTCAATAAAATCGCAATGAGGGGCTCGTTCAATGAGCGCAGAGACGCACCGTGGAGCCGCGGAAGTAGCCCGCGAAGAAGAGCACGAGGAGGATCGTGGCGCTGAGCCCCGTGAGCGCGATCAGTAGCAGCACGGCGTCCGACACCATGGCTATTCTGCTCCAGCCTCTGCTTGCTTTCTCTTGCGCTCGTTTTCGTTTCCAATAATTCGCCAATTCGATCCACACACGAAGCAGGATGTGTTTAATAACGAAACGTAACCGGTTACGTTTCGACGTAATCACCAAGCCCGAGCCAAAACGCTATATAAGCGGAAGATTTGAGTTTTTCCGTTCTGGACTGGAGTTTTCCGTTTTGGAAAATGACGCCGACGCGGATTTCACGCGGTATTCATATGTTTCCAAAAATCACGCCACGTCGATCGCACCGTGGAAAACTACCTCGACCGACGCCGAATCCATCGCATCCGTGGAAGACGCCGTGAAGCTTTTTCCAGCAGCAGCAGCAGATGGGAAGTCTCCGCCTGAACCGGATTCATCGGTCGTGTGCTGGTGTGACGAAGAGATCGGCAGCTGGATCCAGTACGTGCTGGACCGCGTCTGGTCCATGGTGTTCCTCTCGGTGGCGTCCTTTGGGCTCTACGAGGCGCATCGCGAGTTGGTCAACTTGGGCATCTTCTTCTCGACGCTCGTCGTGCTCTTACTGCTTTGTGTGCAGCAGTTACTTGGAGTCCTCCATCAGCATAACATCGCAGTGCTAGAGCCGCTTGTGTATATGATAGTACACAAGGCAGGACTGTCTGCCAACACTGAACGATGGTTGTGCTCGAAGGCATTCAAGGCGGCAAATCGTACGAAATCATCACACGAGAACCTGTTCTCGTGACGCGCACGTCATGATGCTTGTTGACTCATGCAATTGCAGCAACTCCAAACACGTGCTGACGCGTTCATTTGGCAAAACCCCACCACAAACGACTCTTATCGTATCTGTCGTATGGGGCTTTTCTGCTTTTTTCTGCAGAGGCGTCGACCGAGAGGAAAATTTTGTTCGCGTATGGAGAGGGTGGTAAGCAAGCCGCCACAACATTTGGACACAACAGTTGCGCAAAGCCAACCAGACCAAAAAACAACGCTAAAAGCCTGGACACCACCACCATCGTTCTCGTGCCCAGAAGGCAGCGAGTAAACCACATGCCGCACTACGTTCACTTTTCGATGGCGGGGACATATCGGACATGAGCATGTTTGCCAGCTGAAGATTCACTTGCTTGCGCTCTTTAACAACACAGCACACACAGACGAAGCTTACGCGTGTGTTAGCGACGCCATTGCCATCATCCGCTTGGTCGAACAAACACACAAAACAAAACAAATCGCAAGCGCAAGATGGCAAGCAGACAAACAACCGGAAGATGGCAAACAAATCCGTGTTGCTCAACAACAACAACAACAACCCAGTCAGTCAGTCAGGTTAGAACAAACCAGAAGCACAATCGGTCTCTTCCACTGCAAGGGGTTAATCGACGCAACGAGGCGGAAAGGACTGCTGCGGCCAAAGCTCTACATGGGTCCAACTTTTTCTCGCAGAATTCTGAGTGAAGAGGGACGAACAAGAATTCGGTCGACGTGCGGAAGGAGCGGGATTTATCGTTAGGAGTCGGTTCGTGGAGGAAAGCGAAAAGAGAGGAGGGCCAATAATAATGCAACAGCTTTGGCAGTGGCTTTACTGTAACGGCGTGCAGCATTTGGTTGACAAAAAACCCAAGTTCCTTTCGGAGCCAGCCAGACCAGCCACTCCACTCTCGTGGTTCTGATTCTGTAACCGTCACTTGTTGGCGAAACTGGTGACCAAGAGATGCAGCACCACCAGCACATGTGAGGAAATATTCATTTATTGACTGGCAATACCAACGAATGATGCACCTGCTGCCATCCCAAAGGATGGCTCGTGTCCAAGGCCGTCACGTCAGACTCTGGCGTTTCGCTTTTCGAACGAAAGTTTAGCTCGTGCTGAAGATTTTGAAGCACACACCTCAACTCAACGTCTGACCTCATGGCGATGGCGCTCGCTCTTCAACAAATGCTTGAAGTTGCATCACGACCAAGGTCGTAAGGCTTTTGTGAATTCATCACAGAGCCTTGCGTTCTCCAAGAAGCGAGCATCGACTCATCAGTTGATATCGATCCGGGATAGTTGGCCTATCCTATGGTACATACTTCCCTCTTGTAGCTAGGTACATGGGGATAAGTCAGCATTTCTTATTGTGGAGATACAGGCTCACATGATGAACCCGTTTCCGAACACAAACTGGTGTTCTTGAGAAGCCAGTCTGCACTAGTTACAGTAACGGTGTTGGCAAAAGAGTGGTATTCAGTCACAGCGCTCTATTGATCAATCTACGGTGCACCTTGTGCTGCTGGTCGCTGTGGAAATGGAATTGGAAATCTGAAATGATCCAAAGTGAAGTACTGTAGCGTCGTTGATACATTCCATTCGTGTGCAGATTTGAAGTGTCGTTTTGTCAAAGGGGCTCGTTTCTGGTTTCTTGCAAATGTGGATAACATTGACCCGCTCTCTTGCTTCGCTCTCTAGGCGAGTGACGCCATCGCGGTCCAGAACATGACTTGGTTTTTGTATGAGGCTTTGCGTTTCTTGTTTGAAAGTGCAGGCGTAACTCACGGTATGTGCGAGTGAAGCCTGGAGTGAGTCTGTCACGCTTCCTGGCCTTCCTCAATCGCACAAGCTACAGGCGCGCGCACTTGGTGGGTTTAACAGCAGCAGCGGCCCTCATTCCCTTTGGCATTCAAGCAATCCAAATCAATTTGGTATTACCCTCTCGACAGAGGGTAATTGCCAAGAGGTCTCAACAATCCGATTCTTCAGGAGCGTCGTTATCCAAATAACTTTGAGCACATGGTTGCAAGATATGATATGAAGAACCGTCGCACTTTTAAGCTGGGAGCTGAGCTGGAGGTGAATTAAAGGTGGACCCCTTTCACGACTGGTGTTATTTTGAAAGATATATTGTCGCCTGTGGTGGGTCGGAACAAACGTGGCAGATGTGCCTTTCAAATAGCAAATCCAAGCCAAAATGTGTGCATTGAGCTTTGCTGAGCCCTTCAAAATATAAAAGCGCACGTTTTGGTGGCTGATTTGTGTTGAAAAGCACCTTATTTTATTCAATATAAAATTCTAGTGAAGTGGTGCCTTTTTATGCGCTATTCAAAGTGACCGCAGGCGGTCAGCAACTGTCTTATTCATTCACTCTAGAAAACAAAAATACTCTTTATACTATTTTATGGTTACAAAAACAAAAGACAAAGGGCAGATACTTCCTTTTTATTTGTTCATATCTGGTACCCAAGGCGAGTTTCCGAGGTGCACTCCCGCCTTTTTGGTGGCAGTTGGCTTCAAGTTTCCTTGCCACAGTGTGCAGGGACGGGCCATGGCGCGTGAACTCAATGTGACGATCGTCAATCAGATCGGGGTTCACTTGTTCTTCTTTTTTTTCTTACATTTTTTGACATGACTTTTGTTGGTTGGCGATGTGAATTGTGGCTTTCAATTGATACAAAAGCCCACACACTTTGTGCCATTCTGCCTGTCTAAAAAGTTGCTCACTTGCCTCAAAATGGTGTCCCATTTGGATTTTGGGAAGAGAGAGGGGGGGACTTGTTGGATTTCCCAACAAATAATCCAGGCAAAAGCAAGTCATTCATTGACCACCAAGGCCCTTTGGTGGTAGAATTTGTGGCCATCTGTCTGCTGCGGGGGGATCTTCATGCCACCCGAATGAAGCTTAAAGCTTGCGAGCAGCGAGACTCCAAGAGAGGGAGCGAAAGGGGTTGGCGGGGAGATTCGGGTTTCAGGCTTTGACTTGGGCTGACGACGCTCTATGCTGCTTTTTGTGTGTTGCTTGCTCTCCAGTTGTGTTTGCACAACCTGGACTCGACCCTCACACACAAACAAACAGCCTGTGTGTGTGCCGCACACTTGGCACAACTTGTGACTTGTTGGTCAAGTGTGTCTGTTTTGTGATTTTTGTCCTTCCCACCAAAAGCTCCTCTCTTTTCATCCAGACTTCCCACGCAAAATGTACTGTAGAGTCCAAAACCAAATCTGCAAATCACACTTTTGCGTGCCGAAGAAGTGCGAGGAGAGCACAAGCACCGCGCGAGTGAGTGTGTTGTGATATCAAGTCAAACAAGAACAAAGCAAGCAACGTTGGGCCGTTGCATTGCGGGTTTCAAACCCACTTGCGTTGCACAACACGCACACACAAACCACACACAAGAACGCCCGCCGGTTTGTTGCTGTTGCGTCCTTGCGGGTCTTATTCATCGTATCAGAACCCCCAGGTCTGTGAACAAGAAGAAAAAAGGGGAAATCAAACAGCTGGCGGTGTGTACGCTCGCTCTTGGTTTGGCCAGGGTTGGCTGTGTTTGTTTGTTTGCCTGGAAATGGCCAGTCCGTGTCCGTCCCACCAGCAGCCAGCTGGCCGCGCTGATTGGGCCGGGACGAAACCGTCACGCCTGAAAATAAGTGCAATTATCGCCCGCGCTTTCCCCGTTGATGTGCTCCCGCTGATCGCCACGCATGACGTCCGTCCCCATCTCCTCTCCTCCGCTCTCTCTATCACTCGACGATCAAGCCCAGCAGCAGGGTGTCAGATAAGAAGCAGAACAAGAAATTGCAGAGAGATCCATCCGCAGACCCCCCCCTCTCTCTCTCTCTCTTGTTGGGACCAACAAACAAACAAACAGCAACCTCTACGCTCTCGGCCTCTTGTCCGCAGCCCCACCCAGTCCGACTTACTCCCAGCAAGAACCCCAAGCCCAGCAAACAAGACTTGCTTGTGCTGAGCAACTTGAGTTGCTGCCTCATTAGGCTGCTTGAGTCGTGGACGACGCATCGTTGTGTCCGTCGCCCATCTATTAATTTCCGCAAGAGGAACCACACGCGCAGACCAGAAGGTGCCGCTCGCTGACGCGCTCCCGCCCGCCCGCCCGCTTCTTCCAACACAGTAGACAACCAGACGAGCCTGCTGCAGTGTGCAACAAACAGTTGGACCGCTCGCTCGCTCGCTCATCCATCCCTGCGAGAAGCCTCTCATTCGTTTCTCCCCATCCGCACGCAGTCCGCGCGTCCCATCCCCAATCTCAGCCCGCACCCCAGCCGCTCGCGTGAGTGAGTGAGAATCCCAGCCTGGCACCATGTCGAGCGCGAGCTTCAATAGCTCTCGGAGCGGCGGCGACGCGAACCCCAGCAGCTCCAGTTCTTCCAGCAAGCAGCCGTCGTACTCGATGTTCCCGATCGTGGAGAAGACGTACCGCGTGCGGATCACCGAGGACATCGAGCGCGACCTCAAGTTCCTCGGCCAGTCGCGCGTCGATGCGCTCACGTCCAACTTCGACATGACGCTCGTCAAGGAGAAGGGCAACCTCAAGCTCTACGAGCTCGCCGAGAAGGAGTTCTTCACGATGAAGGGCGTCACGACCGTCAACGCACCGCTCGAGGAGGTCATGGCGCTGCTCAAGATGGACTCGACCTCCAAGCTGCGCGAGGTCATGGGCGAGATCTTCGGCACGCTCTTCCTCGACGGCGTCGTGCTCTACAAGGCCCGCGAGACGCGCAAGAACGAGAGCCTGTCGGTCAATTGGACCGCGCTGCAGTCCTCCAAGCCCCACCTGCCGCACCGCGACTACGTGTTCCTGCGCTACGGCGACGTGTTTGAGAAGAACGCGGACCACGGCAACTCGTACCACTCGAACGGCTCGGGGCTCTACGTCGGCGCGTCCATCTGGGAGTCCATCGAGCTCGACGGCTGCGACCCGCTGCCGTCCTCGCACAACGTCGTGCGGCTGCGCATGCGCCGCTGCGGCATCGTCGTGGAGGAGACGAATTCCGAGGACGGCCTGCGCGTGTCGTTCTTCCTGTCCGAGGCGCACCCGGGCCGCGCCACGGTGTCCACGCTCACGCGCGGCTGGATGACCAAGCTTGTGAGCTGCACCGAGGACATCGCGAACGTAATCATCGCGCGCGCGCTGGCGTCGCAGAACCTGCTGTCGAAGAACCAGTTCGTCAAGGACGGCGTCAACTGCTTCATCTGTATCAAGGCATTCTCGATGTTCCGGCGCAAGCACCACTGCCGCGTGTGCGGCGACGTCGTGTGCAGCAAGTGCTCGGAAGTGAAGAACCTGAAGCAGGGCGGCATGAGCAAGGAGATCCGCGTCTGCCAGCAGTGCCGCAACAGCAGCACGGCGTCGATCCGCAGCTCCGGCAGCGACTCACGCACGCTGCGCTCGGGCACGTCCAAGCCGAGCTTCTCCAACTACTCGATGGCGTCCTCGGACGCCTCGCAGTCCTTCGACGAGGACACGTCCACGTACACGGGCTCGACGTCCTCGAATGCTCACACGATCCCGGAGAACTCGCTCTCGGACTCGAACAGCGAGTCGGCGCGCGTCAAGACGTACCCAACGAACATGCAGCCGTCGCGCGCGAATGGCAACCGCGGCATCGGCCCCGAGCAGCCCAAGCTGCTCTCCAAGAAGGCGAGCATGACGTCGTCCGATATGATCCTGCTCTCCAAGCAGGAGGCGCAGATGGGCAACGACATGATCCTGCTGAGCAACAAGAACCGCGGCGGTCTCGAGTCCTCGGGCTACTCGGAGTTCGGCCACTACACGCACGACGGCGGCATGGCGAACAGCATGTCGCCCGAAGAGATGGCCGAGATGGAGCTCGCGTCCACGGTGTGCGAGAACACGCCGTTCAACTACGCGCTCAGCTACACAAGTCGCCAGGACTGGCCCAAGGCGCCGCTGCCGATGAACGAGGTCGCACGACTCAAGAAAGTGCGCGAGCTCCACTTGGCGGACCCGGGGCAGCACTTCCAGGAGATGTGCGAGTACGCGGCAGCCGAGATGGGCTGCCAGATCGCCGGCATCTGCTTCATCGGCGACAAGAGCGGCTTCCTGATGGCCAAGGTCGGGCTCGAGAAGCGCGAGCTGCCGCGCAACGTGCTCTTCGACGCGCACACGATCATGTCGGACGAGCCGACGATCATCCTGGACGCCACGGAAGACGTGCGCTTCGTGAACAACCCGCTCGTGCAGGAAGGCCAGGTGCGGTTCTACGCGGGCTTCCCGATGATCACGTCGGACGGCCACGTGGTCGGGTCGTTCTGCGTGGCCGACCCGTTCGCGCGCGAGGCGCTGAGCGGCGACAAGTACTTCTTCCTCAAGAACCTGGCGGACGTGGCGATCCGCGGCGTGGAGCAGAACACGGTGAACCAGATGACGGGCGTGGGGCCGACGTCCGCGAGCACGGAGCTTGGCAGCTTCCAGGTGCCGCCGCCTCCGGTGATGAACATTGTCGAAGCGCACCAGACGATGCAGGAGCTCTTGAAGACCGCGTACTCGACCCAGGTCCAGGTGCGTATGCAAGTGAATCCATTAACAAAGTAGATAGAACAACAGCAGAGAAGCAGTAGCAGGAAACCAAAGAGTGGAGACCTGATGAAGAGATGAAGATCGAGCCATTTGCCAGCAAGAAACACACACGAAAAACAGCAAGAAACAAGTTAAGTTATGGGTTCACCACTGGACTTTGGAGCGAGCGCACGAGAGAGCGAGCCAAGAAACCGACCAAACCAGCCGAAGCAGCCTTCGAACCAGACAGAGTGAAAGCGAGAGTACCAAGTCAAGCAGCTCCCACTCCGCTTGACCATCTCATCACACAAGACAAGGAGGAAGAACAATAATTCCCCCACATTCATACATTTGTGTATACACCCTTTTCGATTTTCTTCTTCATCATCATGCCGCGCTTTCGCCCCTGTGAGCAGTCGTGGAGCTTGTTTGTGTCTGTAGTAGTTAACATCCCAAATGCCAATACCAATCTGCTGCGTTCTTTCATTTGCCCACGCATATTATTCCCATGAGCATCATAACAAATGCATCACTGGCTCCTCTCACTCGATCGATCGCATAGAGATGCCATACTTCGTTCTCCATTCAGCAGCGCTGCGTCATCCTTCACATCTCTCTCCTCTCTTTATTACGATTAATCCAAGTGTTTTTCTGCTTTTTCTGGGTGTCTCTCTCTGTTGTCTGTCGGCGCGTCCCCGTCGATCATCTCAAGCTATAGCAGCACAGTCATCTCTCTCTCTCTCTCTTGCTCTCCTTCGCTTTGCTCGCTGCTGTCGCATTCTCGTCTAGTTCTTGGCCTCCGAGAGGTCCCAGTCATCGTCGTCGTCGTCGTCGTCGTCGATGCCGGCGTAGAAGTTGGCGAGCGAGTCCTCGATGGACGTGGTCTTCTTCTGCTGGCGCAGCGCGGCGCCAGACTCGAGCAGCGTGATCAAGTGCACTTTCTGCTTCCACTGCATGAGCGTCTCCTCGAGCTCCATGTTGGCCTTGGTGATGAGCATGTCGACCACGCGCGGGTCCTTCACGTCCGCGTGCTTGCGGAAGAGTGCCTGCACGGCCAGGCGCGCCTCGGCCGGCTCCATCGAGATGTCGTACAGCGTCAGCACGCGCGGCACCTGCTTGGTGATGTAGCGGTAGAGCGTCACCGCGGGGCTCGCCGCTCGGCCGGCCGCCTTCTCTCCTGCCACGCGCAACGCCATTTCGATCTGCTTGCTGCCTGCTGCTTGCTGCTTTCGCCTTCTTGAGCTCTTCCTTCCGTTGGTGCGACCAGCAGCAGCCCCCTTTGCTTTTGTGGCTGAGAGGGCACCCTGAATGAGCAACAAGACCACCAGATTCAGCAACCAAGATGTAGAGTGTGATTGATTCCCTCAAGTGGAAACTCGCAAATCCTGGATTGAGCAACCGGATTTTTGAGGAACAAGCAAGCTCTTCAGACAACATTTTCTACGAGGCACGTTCAAACCACATTTGAAGTTTTTTATCAAGCAACATCGTACGACATTCAAGCCAAATGTTGCTCAAATGTTGGTCGAGTTTTGAATAAGGATAGATCGGGTAACCAAATTATGGCGCACCGACTCAACCCTTAAGAGCTTTATATATCAAAGCAATTCATTGTTTGTCAAAATGATATCATTCATATTGATGGCCTATTCGTCGTCGCTCTTTTGAGTAGTGCAAAGCGCTTCGGTGATCCGCTTTGCGCTTTTGTATTTGAATGCCTGCCTGCATACATGAAAAAAATGCGCACCACATCCATCTGACGAGGACCTATCTGTGTCTTTGGAGCTCGTTCGCAAAGTGAGACAGACAGGTTCAGTTGTTGATCAGCGTACTTAAACGGGAAGCAATGTACCCATCGGTTGTATCTTTTCCACGAGCATTGAACTTCGGATTGTTTGTTTTTTTCTTCTGTTAGTACGTGCGTGCATGTGCGCATGAGCGCCTGGTTGGGTAGAAAGATCGACTGGACACCTGGCAACCAGCGAGCGAGAGGACTGCTCGTGGAGACTCTTCTCACTCTTGGACTCCATCGCGCGTGGACCAGCAGAGCAAGCGCTATGCTCATCGTCATCCTTCCATTCTCAGTCACTCAGGTCCTCGCAGTCGTGCTCTCCAGCGTCGCCCTCTCGTTCGCGAACTTGATCCACGGCAAAATGCGAGCGGTGAAGCTGCTGGTGCCAGTGCCTGGGCCAGAAGGCACCTTCCTGCTTGGGCCTCATCCCGGAGCTGACCAAGAACATCCACCGCATCTACGACTTCCAGGTACGTCGAGTATTATAATATTGTAGTTGGATCTGCACACAGCCAACATGGAGTGCGTGCGTATTGATTGGTCAAATACTGTTGGCTTGGATTTATTCAGACGGAGCTGATCGCCACGTACGGCGGGCGAACGAAAGTACCCTGGAGCATTTTCACCAACAACATCCTCTACGTACACAATACGCTCTGATATGGATCAGCGCGTACTGTTCGGTTCACGAGCTGATTTGCATTCTGACTTCTACTACCTAACCAATAGCTCTCGGACCCCGCCGATGTCG
Organism: Globisporangium viniferum; assembly: GCA_023333705.1. NCBI lineage: Eukaryota > Oomycota > Peronosporomycetes > Pythiales > Pythiaceae > Globisporangium > Globisporangium viniferum. The sequence goes on from JAASFI010000177.1 coordinate 28,423, forward strand.
AGCACGTGCTCTCGACGAACGTGAACAACTGGGTCAAGTCGGACCGGTTCATCAAGGCCATGGGCGACGTCTTTGGGAAATCGTTCCTCGGGCTCAGCCACGCGCACACGGCGGACAACGGCGCGATGTGGCGGCTACAGCGCAAGATCGACGCGCGCGTGTTCACGACGTCCAACTTCAAACGGTACACCGAGGGCGTCTTCCGCGAGTACGCGCTGCGTATCGTGGAGCTCATCAACGCGCAGCACGGCACGTGCGAGATGCACCAGATCAGCACGCAGTACACGATGCAGACCACGTTCGACATCCTGTGCGGCGTGTCGCTCGAGAGCTTCGACAAAGAGCTCGGGCTCAAGTTCCTCACGAGCCTAGACTTTGTGTTCGCGAGTCTCTCGTGGCGCGGCGTCAAGAAGCCCTATTACAAGTATTTTTGGTGGTGCATGCCGAGCGAGTAGCGTCTCAAGCGCGAGACCAAAGTGGTGAGCGACTTGGTCGACAGCATCCTCGAGAAGCGCCTCGCGGAGAGCGAGCAGGAGATCGCAAAGCGCTCTGATGTGCTCTCGCTGTTTATCACGAAAGCCCGCGAGCTCGAAGCCGAGGGCGAAGGAGCGGCGGCGACTCTGGATATCCCGACGTTGCGCAGCGTCATCGCGAACCTCATCCTGGGAGGTCGCGATACCACCGCATCCACGATCTTGTACTCGTTTTACAATCTCGCACAGTACCCTGAACAGCAAGAGGAGATCCTGGACGAGCTGAAAATAATCGACACGAGCGCACGCCTCACCTATGAAGACCTGAAGAAGCTCAAGTATCTGGACGCGTTCGTCTGGGAGACCATCCGTCTGTACGCGACGGTGCCATCGATCTACAAGCAAGCGGCTGAAGACGACGTGTTTCCCGACGGCACGTTCGTACCCGCGAAGACCGAAGTGTTGATGTCTCCGTACTACTTTGGCCGTAACAACGCGAAGCTGTGGGGAGAGGGCCAGCTCGTATTCCGGCCGGAGCGGTGGTTGGCCATGAAGACTCGTCCCACAGCGTACGAACTGCCCGTGTTCCAGGGCGGACCGCGGATCTGTTCAGGGATGAACATGATGCTGCTGGAGACGAAGCTCTTTGTCGTGATCCTGCTTGAGAAGTTCCACGTCAAGATCCAGGAGGGCGAGCAGCTGAAGGACCGAGGATACGTCCTGGGATCGAGCCTAATCATGGCAGGTGGGCTTCCACTCCAACTCACGCCACGAGCGGCGCCTGGGCACTAAGGGCTACGGTGAGCGTAGTTTCGGGCTCGCTTGTTCTAATAACCAAAGAGCCAGAGTATCGACAGGAGCTGACAAGGAAGATCGATGTTGCTTTGCTGGCGAACAGCACTCCTGGTAAGATTGTAGCAACGCAGTCGACGTTAGACGGACGGTTAACTAGACTTCGAGATTGGACCTCAAAGTAGAAAGAAACACAATTTACACTCTTGGCAATATATGTACAAAGAGAACCATTCCAACACAGAAAATAAACTGGGCGTTCGCTTACCTCCCAGGTAAATCGCAGTACACACGCGGGTGATCTCGACTCTCATCACCATTTTTTTGCTCAAGGCATTCCAGTCGCGCGCGCAGTGAGAGCAACCGCCACGGAGATGACGCTTCCCCTCCCTCGACTTTGGCCACCGCCCTCCAGATTTTCTCCGTCGCGTGCTGCTGGGCGTGTCGTGTCGTGACTTTCTCTCGAGGTTGCGAACTGCTGCGCCAGAGCTCTGGTATTCAATCGACGACGGTTCAATTGGCTACTTGGAATCTGGATTCCGCACTTGATTCTCAAGTTTTCATTCTGCTTCAACTTATCTCACCCGATTTAGTGACGTGTTGAGCCAAATGTGGAGAAGAGGAAGTTTCAACCCATTCCCGCTTTTGTGACGTCGTGGTTAACCCTTCTTGCAAGATGACAGACGAGAGATGGTGTGTGCGCGTGATGCCGCCGACGCAACTGCCGGTGCTATGAAGAATGGGGGAATGGCGAAAGCAGAGATCCGCTCGATCGAGAGCAGAGTGAAGACGCTCGTGCAGTCGTGGGGACTCTCGCGCTTCAGCGAATGCATGGCGAGGCAGTGGCTCGTGCGGTTGCTGAGCCCACACGGGGATCCTGATGTGAGCGAAAGCAGCAAGGACAAGCACGAGAATGCGCCAGACCCGCTCATGAGGCTGCGTGAGTGGGTCCTAGCGCAGCTCAACCAGCAGGCCATCCCAGAAGGTGCATCACCTCAGCAACACGAGTGCCCTGAAATGATCCCATTGCTGCGTGCGCAGTCAGTGTGGGATTGCAGCGAGTTTCCATGGGTGCAAACGCTCGAAAGCGCATTTCCAGCCATCAAGCAAGAGTTCTTGGCGCTGATGAACAAGCATGATTGCCAGCAATTCCGAGCGCCACCGTGGGTGAGCGACATTAGCGTAAGTAAGGCTGCCTTTTACTGAGTCAACGTTGTATTTTTTTCTGATATCGGTGGTCGATTACTTGTTGGCAGACGAAGGACGGACTCGGGTCTTTTGGACACGACGCGCGTGACTGGAACGTCTTCTACCTCTTTCTGCACAAGACGGATTTCAAGAAGAACCGATTGCTCTGTCCAAAGACCGTCGCGGCCGTTGAAGCGATCGGTGGCGACCACTACGACCACGCGCTCTTCTCATCCCTGGCTCCGCATACCCGCCATGTCAAGAAGCGCCAGGGAACAACGAACAAGAAGCTGCGCTGCTACTTACCAGTTGTAGTACCCGAGGGAATTTGTCAGCTGCGCGTAAGTGAGCGATTGATTGAGCTGCAGGAGGGCAGATGTTTTGTGTTTGACGACTCCTTTGAGCACGAGGTTTGGAATGGCGACGCTGCGCGCAGCTCTATCATACTCATCATCGACGTGTGGCACCCCGATCTAAGCAGCCAAGAGCGGAGGTTTCTCAGATTTCTGCGCAATTCGCGGCTTCCTGTGGGCAAAACGCAAAGCGAGCAGTCGATTGCTACCAGTGCGCAAGTAGCGAGTTTTCCTTCGAAAGCAGCGATCTGGAGTTGAGACTGGCTCTGATATTGAAGAGATTGGCGTCGATATGGACTATGGGAGATGATAAAAGTGGGGTTACCAAGACAGAGATCATGGGTACACCACACGAACAGAAGAAAAATTGGTTGTATAAACAAATGTGGCTTCTTATCGATCGCATTATCCACTAACAAGTACCAAGCGCTACAGCAAATTCACAACACTCTAGATGGCGCTTTTGCTCGCGTCTCTCGCATCGTCAATGGCGTAGGAAGCTCTCGGTTCGGCGTATACACAAGCAAGTTCGAAGAGTCGGTCGAATGCCGCGCCGCGATGTTCCCATTTCCAGTCCGATTCCAAAGCGGCAGCAGTGGCAGAGCAGAGGCAGCCAGGGAGGTACCAGAGAGGGACCAATCAGACGCCGCGATGCAACACAAACGAAGAAAAGAACAAGGGTGAGAGCGACACACAGGCGGAAAGCGACAACTGACTACGCATCAACACTTCCGGTTCCCAGTTGCAGTCTCCTTCTTTGAGTCGTCCATCGCCATTGCTGCTGCTTCGTCTCCGCTGGGGAAGGTGGGTGCGCTTGTTTATTGCTGCGCTCCAGCTGCTTGCTGCTGCGACTCGCTCTCCGCTGCCGCGTCGTCGCTCTTCTCGAGACGCTCAATCAGCTCGTCGCGCTCACCAGTGGTGTCCAAGCCGCGCGCGCTCAGCTTCTCGCGCAAATCGTCCACCTTTAAAACAGTCCAATCCGGTTTTGATGCCGTTTGGTGGTCAGTAGCCACCGAAGGAGGCGCATCATCGGATTTCTTACCGTTGCTTTCGTGCGAGCTCTCCTTCATCTCTTCCTCATGGTCGGCGACAACGTCGTCGTCATCGCGCACGCGGTCCTTGCTCGGGCTTCTGCTCGTGCTGCGCTTCTTGCCGTCCTTGTCGTGTCGGCTCTTCTTCGACGAGCTCTTTCGAGGGCTGCGGCTGCGGCTTCTGCTTCCGCTCAAACTGTGACTGCGGCTGCGGCTGTAGCTGCGCTTTCTCGACCGCGACTTCTTGCTGCCGCGTGGGCTGCGGCTGCGGCTGCGGCTACGACTACGGCTGCGGCTCGAGCTACGCGCAGGCTTCACACGAATGTACACCTTGTCGCCCTTGTATCGGATCGCAGTGTCGTCCAGCTTATCGAGCGCGTACTTCATGTCGCTTCTGTTGCTGTACTCAACAAAGCCATGGCCTCTGCCGTCCACACTCGTGAACACGACATCTCCCGCCTTGCGCATGTAGTCCTTGAGGTCCTGCCACGACATGCGCGACGGCAAGCGCGACACGTCGACCGCGAACTCGCCCGTACCGCGCACGTTGCGAGGGTACTTTGGCTTGGAAGGGTCGATGCGCTTGGACGACGCGTTCGCAGCTTCCACGCGCAGCCTGTTGCCGTCGTAGTCGTAACCGTTGCGGCCGTCGATCGCGTCTTCCGCGTCACGCGGGTCGTCAAAGTCCACGAATGCGAACGCCGGCGGACGCGACGGAAACTTGATGTCGATGTCACGGATGCGGCCGTACTTGTAAAAGATGTCCTCCACCTCGCGGGTGCGGATGTCCATCGGCAGGTTGCCCACGTACACGCGCGACGACGCCATGGCTGTTGGAGAGATGGGGCTTCGAGAATTGAGCTCTTCTTTGCTGGTTCGCTTGCTGGTTGCGATCCAAAACGCGAATGGAGCTCACGGCGTTGGTCCCAACTGACAGACAACTCCCTCGACACTGTGTCATGTCAGTATTTGTTTTAGTGACATTGAGGAAATGCGCCACTTTTCAATGTGGAGCTTCAGATGCATCGACTGTGAATACCACATGAGTTTTATGAGTTTAATGACCATCTACCTACCTCGTGCTCTCCTGTTTGTTAAGGTACGGAACAAAGAGCAGCCCAACGACCAAGTGCAGCAAGAGGTTCCAGAGTGCGCCTTGCTGGTCACCCGCTTGCCAGAGCCGCTAGAGCAACAAATCACACGCACAGCGTTCAACAGTTAGAAGAGCATGCATCCAAGCAAGATGACGTTGAACCACACATTTCTCTCACCGTCATGTGACTGATCGCGGCTGAAAAGCACGAGATGGATCCACAGAATGACGAGACAAACTTGAGCACGAGCAGGTTGTTCTTGATCGCATGCGGTGACAGCTTGCTGGCTTCGTACGCGAGACACACGAGCACGCAGGAGCCAAAGTTGCACAGCAAGCAGCCCCAGTCGACGACCGACACGTTGTCCCCGAGCGCGTCAAGCTTGACTTTCGGCTTGAAGCGCTCGCAGATGTAGTCCGAGAGCAAGATCGCGCTGCAGGACATAAATATGCCGAGAAAGAGCTCTTCTCCGTCGGCGACGCGCAATGCGCCAATAAACTGCGGGTCCTTCGGGTCTCTGCAAATAATACGTACAGACATTGTTAGTTTTGCATCTTCCAGTAGACACATCACACACATAATCACTCACCGCACAAAGCCTTTCGGTCCAAACGCTGCTGCTAGCGTCGTCATGAGAATGAATCCAGTCACACACGACAGCAGCGATGGATACTTTTTCGATGACGCCGCCACCATTACCACTCTCCGAACTGCCTTCGAGAGCACGCGGGACGCCATCAGCGGCGGCACGACGCTCCGCCCCACGTGGAATGACGCGCATGCGATGAGGATCGTCACGCAAATGTAGAACGGCCCCATGAACAGGTTGCCCGTGCTCAGATCGCCGGCGTGGTCCACCATGAACGAGAACGATGTGAACACTCTGCACGCATAGCACAAAGGATGAGCTTACTTAATACCAGTATGGGTACACGACAACAGCGCATTGATGTCAAACAAACCCGAGAAACGCCGATCGGAACTGCGTGCATGCGATCGAAGGCGCGCCAGTCTTGGGCAGGTTCTCATACCCGTACGTGATGCCATCGAGGAACGGTCCGATAAAGTTCAGCGCCGTGGCGCTCACATTGACCTTTGATCCACGGAACATGCTCCAGTCCGGCACAAAGCACGTCGTGATGCACTCAGCTGTGGTCGCGAGCACCAAGAGCCACAGATACGTCTCGTTTGTCAGCACCGCTTCGCTGGCTTCGCCATCGCCGTCGTCGTAGAGCACGCGCGTCAATTGCGCAACAGCGTCACCGGCGCCATTGGCATTAGGAGGAGACGATGGGGGAGCGCTATCCGCGTCCTTAGTCACAACAGGTAGCACATCCGAGGCGCTCGTGCGCCGTGCGTGCTGCGCTGTCGTGGACGCTCTCAGCATATTCGCGTCGTTGTCTGTCTTTTTTGGCTTGATTGTCTTTTATTGTTGGAAAGTTTCAATATGCTCCGCTAAAGTGCGAAAATGTGTTCTCCGGCTAAGTTCGATTTGAGTTTAATTTGGGTTAAGTGCGAAAGTGCACCACTCCTCCCACAGCTTTCACGCTTTTTGCATTTGCCACTTTGGAACCAAAAACGCGGGAAGACTTGAACGTGCCCGCGCCGCGCTCTTTCTCACTGAGCCTGTGGACGTCTCTGCGCGTGTGACAGAAGCCGAGAGGGGCGACAAAAGCGCGCGATGCACCCGCCGGACGACGACCGAGACGCGGTGGACGCGCAGACGCCAGCGCCGCAACAGCCGCCGCAAGCTGCTGAGGGGCGACCTTTTTTGGCGGGAAGCGCTGCGCTGACGAATGCGGGCGCTATGGTGCAGCAGGTTGAAGCGGTTGAGCAGAAGAGTGACGATGCGGATGGTACACAGAAGAGCAGCGAAGGGGATAGAGAAAGCGACGTGGACGAAGCAGGTACGTGAGGGGGGGAAGTGTGACTCCTTTATGAATGGGTGCTACAGTTAGAAGTGCATGTCATACTGACGCATGTGCATTGCATTGCTTGGTTGGCTTGTTGATGGCTACAGAGGTGCTCTTTCTGATTGCGGACTACTTGAAGCGACGGTCGAAATGCCAGAAAGCAGCAGATGTGCTCATTGAAGAGCTCACGGAGCACAAGCTGCTTCGAGACACAGTGAACTGGCAGGGCACGACGAAATCGTCCACGTACGCTGACTACCGCTTGCGGCATCGTGATATCGCACCTGGTCATCTGCTGGGTCTTATGAAGAATGCCACGCGCGCAGGATCGCCAACAGCGAAAGGGGGTGCGCTTATTATGACCAATGGGAGAAGCTCCTCAACGCCTCGCAGCTCAACTCCCCGTGGATCAACGCCTCGAGGGTCAACACCTCGTGGCTCGGCGTTAAAGTCAGCAGCGCTTGGATTTATCGGCTCCAAGTCCCTGTTGATGAAGTCGCGATTAGCAAACCAGCGTCTCAACCTCCCTGCAGACGAGCGGAAAGCACTCGCAAAAGAGATCGTGAACCAGCTCTTTGCGCTTCGTAACAACCTACGCACGCAGAAAGTCGTGGAGCGAGTGGTGCACAAGTACGAGCGCTTGCGAGAGTACACGCAAGCTGCGCGTGTTGAGGACCTACCTGAGGCGGTGCGCAACGAGATCATGATGGTGCAGGGTCTCACCCAACAGGCGGACAATCTCACGTCCCTGGCAGCAGACGTGCGGGCTCTGAGACAGCTGATGCAGCTCAAGCAGGAACAGAGAGTGATCGATTCGAAGATGCGTGCGATGGTGGAGAAAGCAACGCGTGCAGCTCTCTTCCAGACCCGCGCGCGCACAGGCCGAAACCAGATGTCGCTGCTTCAACAACGCCAAGTTCGCCCCGAGCCCGCTGGCGCGTTGCCGTCGCCGTTTGTGTACAGCCGCATGCGCAGACTGAAAACACTGGATGGCCACCTGCAGATCCGCGCGTTCTGCCTCACGTACGATAAAACGGGCAAGTTTGTGATCACGGGCGCCGATGACAGGTATGAACTGAGTTTATGCTGCTTTGGTATGACTTGATCTTTGCTGATCGAGTGAGTTGTGGGTCAACTATGTGTACAGACTTGTGAAAATTTGGTCACTCGCGACTGGGGATCTCCTGTTTACTCTTCGCGGTCATGTCGGCAACATCACGGACCTGGCCGTGAACAACTCCAACACGCTGTTGGCGTCGTCGTCCGATGATAAAACCGTTCGAATCTGGGAGCTGAGCACTGGAGCTCCTGTTGCGGTGCTGCTCGGTCACTCAAAGTACGAAACGCTATCATTTTAGCAGCTCTTGAACTTCTGGTGGTTATGGTAACAATTTATGTGTGTGTGTGTATTTCTGTAGTGTCGTGAACGCCGTGCGCTTTCACCCGACAAAGAACGTGGTCGTAACTGCGTCGAACGACGGCCGTTGCTTCTGCTACACGCTTCCCGAAATCCCGTGGCGTACGGACACAAGTGAACCCGAGACGAAGCTGCAGACAGCGCAGCGCCTGAATGCGAGCAAGGCGTACTTGCTGAGTCTGCACCCCGTGTTCTCACTGGCCCACGGCGCGCTTCGAACCGGCGTTCGGTCGTGCAAAGTGCTGTGCTTGAGCTTCAGTCGATGCGGTAAATACGTCATCACTGGCAGTCAGGACGGCGTTGGTCGAGTCTGGGACGTGTCCATCTTTTCAGGGGCAGATGCACCAGTCTCCGCTTCGCAATACCAGCACGAGGGAGAGCTGCAAATCAATCTTGACGCTATCCAGACCGCGGTTGCCGCGGCGGCTCAGCCAGCTGAGACTGCTGTAGCCCCAGCAGTGAACCCTGACCCTGCAGCAGCTCAAGCGATTCTGCCTTTGGAGCATCTGGGGTCAACTCCAGTGCCTCAAGGTGTAGACGTTCTTGTGCCAACTCTACTGCCAGTTGGAACTGTAGTGCAGACTCCTGGCGACGGTACTCCTCGTGGTTTGGCTCCTCCTCTGCCTTTGCCCGTGGACGTTGTAGAGGAGCTCGCTCCAGCAGCAGCACAACGCCAGCAAACGCAGTTGCCACAGTTGCCGCAGAATGGTGTCGTCGCATTAGAATCGATTGCAGATGTGGACATCCCATCGCTTCCTACGAAAGAGCCAATCGCGCTCTTGCAGGGCCACACTGGGCCAATCACGAACATCGTGTACAGCAATGATGGGAAGCTCATCGCCACTGCGTCGATCAAGGACGGAACCACACGTATCTGGCAGTGGGATAAGAAGCACAAGAAACTGCACCACAAGGTCCTGCTCGCTGACGAACCAGACGAGAACGAGGAGCTCGCGAGTCTCTACGGCATTCAGACGCGGAAGAAAGCCGCCCCTGCGGTGGACACGCTGAGCTGGAGTCGAGACGACCGGCGGTTGATCACGCTGCACTCTGTGAAGCCCGACTCGCACGAGCCAGACGCAGACTGGAAGCAGCGCGTCCGCGTGTGGGACCCTGTGACGGGTAAGTTGATGATGACGCTCGCGGCAGTTGACAAAGAGAAGCAAAACGGGCACACGAATGCGGTCTTCGTCATGGACGTGCACCCGACAGACTGGCGTATCGTTGTCACTGCGGGCTACGATGGGCGGATCTTCCTGTGGGACATCTCGACTGGCAAGATGCTCAAGTCGTTCACCAACATGTCACCGGACGCGGAGCTCGTGCCGATGCTGGACGGAGGCTTCATTCCGAATGGGAACGGCTTTTGCTTCACCGACCGCATTGGAAGGCTCTTGATCTTTGGCACCGGCTCGGGTGAGCAGTATGCCGCGACGCCCGTGCAGCAGTACTTCCAGAGCGACTATGCGGCGCTCATCACGGACCGGAACTTCAACGTCCTGGACCGCGAGACGCAGCAGATCCCAAGCATGATGGAGCCAGGACCACTGGTCGACATTTACCAGATCGAGTACCCGCACCAGCCTCCACATGTGATCATGCGAGGTGGCGTGAACAATTTCACCCCAAAGCAGTACGAAGAGAACCGGCGGCTGCGCATCCAGCAAGCGATCGAGAGTGAGATCAAGTGCCGCGTGCACCATGCGCAGGATGACCGCTCCGAGTGCGAGGATTTCCCAAGTGCGATCTACAACCCGCGGTCTTTCATGATCTCTGATAGATTTGGAGGAAGAGGAGACAACGCGCTGCTCGCAACGTCATCGTACAGACTGAATGGCGCTCCGGTCGCGATATCGGAGCTTCGTCGCCGCCACAATGCCAGCGCGAGACGACGAAGCAACAATTCGCTCGAGGAGCGCGATACGTCGATCTTGAACATTGAGATTTCCAGCGAAGACGATCACAGCGACGAGGATTTCCAAGCGCCGACTGGCAATCGGAACAATGGCGACGACGAAGATGAGGACGAAGATGAAGATGACGACGACGATGATGATGAAGATGACGAAGAGGAAGAGGACGATGAAGACGATCTGTTGAGTGATCGTGGTGATGATGATGAATCACCACGTTTCCATAGGCGACGACGAGCTCGCGCGGCAGCCTCCCAATCGTCAACTACTGGTCGTGCTGCGGTCTTCCCTCGTCGTGGTGGTCGACGACTCCAAGAGAGTCCGCGTGAGGACGAAGCAAGTGCTGAAGATGATGACGGTGAAGGTCGCGTGTTGCCACGAAGACGCACGCGCAGGAATTCCATTACCATGAGCGCACGACGCCGCCATGTGGTCGAGAGCGATGAGGAGTCGACTGCGTCGAATAGCGGTGGTAGGAACCGCAATGACCGCGAGACAACTGATGGCGATCAGGGAACCCGCCGAAGTCCATACTTTGACGGGCGAGGGCGAGGCAACTCGATTGACGACCAAAGCGAAGTGGTCGTCGAGACGAACGACGGGTTTATTATGGGCGACAACCAGTTGGACAAGTTTGATCGCACGGTCACGTACGAAGGAATGCTCGAAGCCAAGCGCCTTCAAGTGGGAACCACGAGGGACAATACTGTCACTGAGAATGGGGACGAAGCGCTTATCCCGTGCGCTTTCTGCCATGGCGGAGACGACGGAGGCGTGCTCAAGCTACCAGGAGACAGCATGGGCGTCAACCCGCTCATCAACGGTACCCAGCGGCTCTTTGTGCACGACCAATGCGCGATCGCATCGCCCTTGTGCTTCAACCGAGGGGGCAAGTGGTATAACGTGACCAAGGAGATCCGACGCGGCCGCTCGTTGATCTGCGTGGCATGCAGGAAGCGAGGAGCGACGGTCGGGTGCACCGTGCAGTCATGTCCGAAATCGTACCATTGGAAGTGTGCGATCGGCTGCGGTTGGTCGATGAACCAGATCGCCTTCTACTGCCCAAATCACGAGTCGATGCGTTCTGAGGAAGAGCGGAAAGAACAGGAGGGCGACGAAGACAGCGACCCAGTCACGAAGCGCTTTGGACACACGTTCCACCGCGACTGGCTGCAAAAGCTCAGCCTGGCGTCCACGCAGTCGTATGTGCCGCAGGTCGGAGACTACGTGACGTACTTTCCGCAGGGTCACAAGACCTACTTGCGTTTGTTCCCTGTGCGCGAGCCAGCGTTCATCACGCGCTTCCGCAAGTTCTTCGCGCTCAAGTGCCGCGTTATCGACGTGCGGTACGTGTTCCCGACGTTGAGCGAGTACAAGAACTGCAGCTCGATCAAGTGCGAGATCTCGCTTGCCGTACTGGCTGCACCAAGCGCAGCATTCCAGGGACGAAGTGCTGGGAGCAGTGAAAATAAAGAAGAGACGGAAGCGGATGATGACGGCGACACCAGCGCCGATCTTCTCATCGACTCTGACTCGTCGTCGTTTGCGTCTTTCATGGGCGTGGACGCGCACTTGCAGCCAGCGAGCGACGTCGTGGCATCCGAGCGCTTTGGCTTCCAGTTCATGTACCACCCACACGACGTGTCCAACTTTCTGGTGCTCGACCACGTGTACGAAAAGGGCGTGCGTGGCAACTGGCAGATCGATGAGCGCATTGAGATGCCGATCGTCGAGCTGGACGAGCACGGATCCGAGACGCCCGCCGGATTCACGTACGGTACGATCACCGGATTGATCCCCAAGTTCATTGACTCGGAGCGCCAGGTTCTGTCGCCTTGGGAGTGTGTGCAGGTGGACTGGGAAGACAAGGAGATGGAGGGCACGAACGTGAGCCCGTGGGAGATTGAGCCTGTTGCAGGTACCCCAAGACGCATGGAGAAGCGACAGCGCGACTTTGAGCGGCAAGCTACGCTGTTGTTCCGGTCGCGGAGCATCACGGGCGGCAAGCGCGCAGTGCTGCTTCAGGAGATCGATACGATCATGAATCTGAGCATCTCGCGAGACTTCTTGTACCCAGTGGACAGCAGCTTTCTCGACTACGTGCTCATGGTCGCGAACCCGATCGACTTGACCAAGATCCAGCTGCGCGTGCGCAACGGGTACTACCGCCAGGTCGAGGCGTTCATCGCTGACACACAGCTCTTGTATATTAACTGCGAGACGTACAACGTGCCGACGAGCAGCATCGCACAGAACTCGAGAAGCATCTATTCGGCGCTTTTGTCGCAAGTGCTCCGCCATTTTCCCTCGCTGCTGCGTGGTGAGAACTGGAATCCGCAGGGCGACTGCCGAGTGTTCACGTACCCTCCGAACGATTTCGTCAATGGGTTTCCAGATGATGACGACATTGACAATATTGACGATGTAGCGATGGTGGCGCCACCACCTCTACCACCACCAGCAAGCACGGGGTCCAGGTCGAGAGCAGGATCTGCTGCGCCAGCAGCCCCGAGTGCAGGAAGTCCACGGGCTCAAGCGTCTTCTGCGCCGCCGCAGTTGCAGCCTTCGCCTGTGCGTCGCGTCAATCAAAATGCTGCCAGTGCTGCAGCTGCCGCCGCGGCTGTTGCTAGGGTGGCAGAAGAGGAAACCAAAACGGACAGCGAGTATGCATCCAACACAACCCGAGGCCGCCCTCGCTCCAAGTCAGACGAGATCAAGGCTGTGCTGTCCAACATCTCGAAGCAGCTTCACTCGCCTTCTTCGACTGAACGGATACCGCGATCAGCTGCGAAAAGGCAGCAGGACTTTGTGCTGTCTCCAGCACGAGGACCGCGTATCCGCACGACTAGTACCAATAGCAACGACACGCCAGGCAGAGCTGCGAAGCGTAGACGCCAGCTGCCACGTACCCCTGCAGTAGCTTCTTCCTTATCAGCAGCGATCGCTGGTGTTGACGGACTCATGGACTACGACGACCTCCTGGAAAAGCTTACGACCCCACAGCGTGAGCTTCTCGAGCGGCAGTGCGAGGAAGACTTGCAGCTGGTGCTGCGCGACTTCCACGAAGCGCTCTCACAATTGGACGAGAACGACATCTTCGCGGCTCCTGTGACGGAGCAGGTGGCGCCAAACTACTTTAGCATCATCTCGTGTCCGATGGACTTTGGCACCATGATGGACAAGATCGACGACTACCAGGACTTTGCCGAGTACTATGTAAGTGATCGCCGAATATCGCTGGACCTTGTCGAGCAACAATGTTGGACTGACGTGAACCAATTTCTTATGTCTGTTTGTGTGTGTATATTAGGAGGATCTCTACCTGACGCTCTCGAACGCGATCACGTACAACACGTGGGAGGGCTTCATCGGCGAGGTCGTGAAGGAGCTGCAGGAGCACTTTGTCAAGTTCCTGCTGGACGCGATCGGCGGCGGCAAGCCCGAGCCGATTAAAAAGGGCAAGCAGCAACATGCTACCAGCAGTAACAAAAGCCAGAAAGCCAAGCTCAAGGCGCCAGCAAAGAGCTCTAAACCAGCGCGCCGAGCGACGTCTCGTCGCAATGCCGTGTCAGATGACGAAGAAGAGGAGGAGGAAGAGAGCTACAATTCAGACAGCGACAGCGCAGAACAAGACGATGATGAGGACGATGGAGATGAGGACGAGGCGAGCACGGGCGGCGAGTCGGACTGGAGCGGCGCGGCCAATAAGCGCAAGAAACAGCAGCTGTCACGGTCTCCTGCCAAGCCCAAGCGCCGGCGATCCTGATGAGGACATCATGCGACCGAGAGTAATTGAGAGAGCAGAGCGGGAGGGTAGCACCAATGTTAGTATGATGGAAGAACCAATTTCCAAAGATCAAGACAACGATCACAAATCCACTGCCAGCAAGGCAAAGAAAAGAGTCTCAAGCCATACAGAGAGGAGACAAAGACAAACAGCCACTTCATTCACATGTGTGTACGCATTTCCTTCTCTCTTGGTGGACACTAAATTAGATTATGTTTTTCTCTCAACAAACATGCTATGCTCCTGGCTGCTTCGACAGGACGATTGATACTCGAGATTGGGATTGATCTATTGCTCTTCTTCCTACAGCAGCAGCATGCCTCCGATCGGCGCTGCGCCGTTGCTGCTGGTTGCTGCGGATGTTGCCGCGTTGCCGCCGTACACGCTGTTGCCGAAGCCGTTGCTGCTGCCCGAGTCCATCTTGTCCACGATGCGCGCCGCGATGCGCTTGAGCGAGCGCAGGTCCGAGCCCTTGACCTTCTCGCGCGGCGACACGTCGCCCAGCGAGAGCGAGCCGACCACCACGCCCTCCTGCGTCACGAGCGGCAGCCCAATGTAGAAGCGGATGTGCAGCTGGCTGACCAGCGGGTTGCGCGCAAAGCGCTCGTCCTGGAGCGCGTCCAGGATCACGAACGGCTCGTCCGACATGATCACGTGCGACTCGAGCGCCACGTCGCGCGGCAGTTGGTCGCCGGCAAGGCCTACGGACGTCACGAGCAGACACGTGGACGCGGTGATGACGGCCACGGTGGCCACGGGGCAGTTGATGCTCGTGCGCGCGAGGTCCAGCAGCTCCTTGAGCGTCGACTTGGCGTACTGCTGCGACAGGTTGAGCATGCCGATGCGCTCAAGGCGCTGCGCTTCCGTGGCCGGGATCGGCGCGTCGGGCCAGGGCGTGCCCTTGTTGAACGTCAGCGGGTACGTGTACGACGTGTTCGCGAGCACGTCGTCTTCGTCGCGGTCTTCGATGATCGCCGGCTTGATGCGCAGACTCGCGAGCGCCGCGCTGGCGTCCGCGTCCGCTGAGAGGTCGTCGAAGGACCGCGACGAGCTGCTGAAGGACGAGTCCACGCTGCTCTGGTACGATGTGCGCGAGCGCTCCAGGTCGCGCGAGCTCCACGAGTCCTTGCTCGCGTTACTGTCTCGATTCCGCTGGCTCTGCGTGTTGTACGACCTGCTGCTGTTGGACATGCTGCTGCTACTCGTGCTCGTGCTGCCCAAGTGCTTCTTGCCCATGCTCGCGCCCCAGAGCGCGCTCGTGTCCTCGCCGTTCAGACACGACAGGCAGACGCGGATGCCGCCGGACGAGTGCTTGCCGCGCGGGTCGCGCCGCACCGAGCAGCACTTGGAGCAGACCGACGTGCCACAGATGCGGCAGTGGTGCGCGCGCTTCATGAGGCTGAACGACAACGTGCAGAGCGCGCACGTGTCGCGCGAGTCCCACTTGGACTTGTCCACGAGCTGGTTCAGCTTGATGCGCTGGCTCACGAGCGCGCTCGGCAGCAGGCGCACCGAGCCGGCCATGCGCATGAGCCACATGCGGTCGTTCTGCAGCGTCGCCTGGTCGAGCGGGGCCGTGATAAAGAACGTGACGCGCGTCGCGTCCGTCTCGTCCGAGCTCTCGACCACATAGCCGCAGTTCTTGAAGCGCTTGCGGGCCATCTGCGTCGAGCCGAAGATCGGGCGGCAGGACGGGATCTCGATCGACTCCCAGATCGACGCGCCGTACGCGACCTTGTGGATGGACGCCGGGTCTTCCGAGGGGAACGTCTGGTTGAAGCGCATGAAGAGGAAGTCGCGCAGCGGCAGCTGCGAAGTCACGTCCTTGAGCGCGAGCCACTGGAAGAGCATGGTCGTGGACGACGGCGCGGTCGCCGACGACACAGACGACGAGCGCGTGCTCCGCTTCGCGTCGTTCTGCTGTGCACCCATGTCCACGTAGTGCAGCACCGCGCTGTCGCCGTACTGCGCGGCGAACACGTCCGAGAGGAAATCCTGCACGTCCGAGCCGTTCTTGCCCGAGAGCAGCTCCATGACCTCGTCGCAGCTGCTGCTCTGCAGCAGCAGCACGCCCTTCATGATCAGCAGCCGCTCCTGCTCGTTCTGCTGCTCGTAGATGCGGTAGTTCTCCTTCTCCTGCATGAGCTTCATCGGCGCGCTGTTGGCGCTCGCATTCCCGCCCGCTTCCTCGTCGTCGTTGACCCAGCGGATGAGCTTGCGCACGCGCTGCTCGCCGACCTGCTCCAGCTTGAGCTCGAGCGCGGGCGACAGTGCCTCCTTCACGCGGTAGTGCGCCGCGATCTGGTCGCCGTAGCCGCGCGACGACACGTCCGCCGTCACGCCCGTCGTGCTCATGCTCATGTTCATATTCATCGTTGCCGCTCGTTGTATTTCTGTAGCGAGTCGAGTCGAGTCGAGAGCAGCAGGCGCGCGGTTGCTGTCTGCTGTCTGCTGTCTGGCTGGCGGGACCTGTCTGTTGTCTGTCAGCGTAGCGTCGAATGCGGGACTGAGGACGCGCTTTCTCTCTCGCTCTCTTGTACTCTGTCACACACACACAGAGGTGGGAAGCAAGAATAGGGTGCGCGCGTGCGAGCGGACAGATGGAAATAGACGCTCTGGTCCGCTTGCTTGCGCTGCTGCTGCGGCTTGCTGATGTGTAATGCGGGCGGCGCCAATGATCAATCAACCCACGTGCGCGCTGTTATCCCTTTCCTCGTCCAGCCAGCTGCTGCTGCTGTTTGCTTCTTCTTGCTGTTGGTCGCACGAATGAGCGGGCGCTCTGCTTGTTTCTCGCCTGGAAAAGAGGGAATGGAATGGAGCGAGCGAGCGAAAGAAGAAGAACAGAGGGAACGGAACGGAGCAAGCAGGTGGGGTCCAAACGATCCGACACCTCGGCTCTCTATCAATGTGTCGCCCGTCGGTCGGTCCCTCCATCCATCATCACATCAACACAAGCCGCATCTTCTCTCTTGCATCACCTTACATGCTGGACCATGATACTGAATGAGGGTGCATTTTGGGATAGATATTCTGAAACGTGAATAGCAAAACGTCCTCTTTTGTTTTGAAGTGCATTTTGAGTAGAAAGTTCTTCATTTATGATTTTTATATAGTTTACCACCATTCAATTGGGAAATAGAATCCGTCCCATCTTCCCTCCTCACACATCTACACGTCTTCGTTCAAGCTTTAATATGTTGATACAAGTCCATTCTTCGCAAATTTCACAAACATATAAAGCTTACCTTAGCAGGTAGGAAGCGCGGTGTGAGTTATTCGCCGAGTCCCACTGTACGACTCGATACGTACGAACTGTTGGCCCATGAGATCTCATCCCACACTTCGGACATTCTGATACATCGAGAAGCTCTTTCAGGAAAGAAAAAGAAAATTGAAAATGAACGGATTTTCCAGCATTGTCGTATTGCGCCATTGCCCGCCGCTACAGACAGGAAGGCTCCAGAATACTGATTGATTTCCTCATGGATCTGCTGTGGGGATATGTAATAATGACGCCATTACGTCGGTTGTAGGTGCATTGCCAGCAATTCGCTCGTGGTGGTAGTTCTTGGACACGACAATTGCGTGCGTCATTCGCTTCGAGTCAGCTCATCCATTTCTGAAAAGTACATTGGCTGGCGCTCTCAGCTTCTGAAAGAAAGTTGTGTGCCCCGCATTAAGGAGTCCACTCTAACGTTTGGGATCGGAAGGTAAGGTAAAACATAAACGGCAAGAGAAGTGAATTCGTGTGCGCGCCAAGTACCGCGCACTCATACGCCGGATCGCTGCTGCCTCGTTCATCCACACATCCATCCGAGTCTCCAACCGCTCATTCATTCATCATTTTCTCAAAGTAGATCAAGCAATCAGGCCGACCTTGGAATGAAACGTCGGCTAACTTTTGAGAAGACGGAAGTGGCGGGGGACTGCCCGTAATAAATTTGGCTCCGTTCCCTGCTCAAGGTCAATACTGTCCTTGAATGGCTTGTTAGACCTGCCACGTCCATCATGCTGCGTCTTCTGTTTTCCTTCTTGTTTGGCTGCTCCTTCTGATCGATCGCATTTTGTAAGGGCGGAAAAGAAAAGAAACCAAAATTAAATCAATAGTATCCGCCATTTTGCACTGCAATTCCTTCAGGCAAACATCGCTTTTTGTGACTTGGCGCTGCACACGCGGAGCTGGTGACAGAGGTGAGGCAGGCAGCAGATCTCAAGACCTCAAAACCTCACGATCACGAGAGAGAGCGAGGGAATCAACCAACAATGGTGATTGCACGCCGCTCTTTTGCAAAATGCAAACAAGCAATCGCGTGGATGATGTTTTTTTTGCAGTGTCCAGTACAGTGAACCCTCGCAGATAATTCACTCACATCAATCAATCACACAAGCAAACTTGGGCTTGCCAATCAGAACATTTTTGAATGGCCAATCAGGGTGCAGTGACAAGTCAGGACGATTTGATTTGTACTGTACCATGGTTGTCCAGAAACGAGACCTTGTGCGGTGCTCACTCATCAGATAACACATAACATGTATCACTGTACATCCAAGCATATAATGGTACTGGACAGTGTCATTTATGTCTAGATGTACAGTGATGCATGTTATGTGTTACCTGTAGCAAGTACAGATTACCTTGCAAACCTGATACTATCGGTGAACATGCCATGTATCAGATATACCAGGGTGATCAAGTTGCAGAGGATATATTCCTGTAAACTCAAAAACTCATGTTCTTTACACCTGAAAAACAAAACCAGTTCGGATTCGTGAAAAACATCATTCATCAATCCATAGTCAGCCATCGACTCTGTAAAATGTATCTTCACTTGGCCTTTGTGCTATCGCAACCATAAATCAAACAGTATCAAACAAATGGTACTTCATTAAATTCACAAAAGCCAAGCTAAAAAACAATTACTTATTATTCGCCTATGTGTCAATTAGGGGGGTCAAAGTTAGCAAAAAAGCACATCATATTTCGGATAAAAAATACTTCATATTTTGGAACCATTTCATGTCATATCATTTGGCAAATCAACTCGTCCAGGAGGTGGTTGATTTCAAATTATAACATGTTATTTGACGAAATCAAGTGTTTTCGGGTCGAAAAGAATTGCAGTCAAAGACAAAA
>JAASFI010000178.1:0-47492 GCA_023333705.1 Globisporangium viniferum
AGAAGCGCTCCTGTTTGTAATCCGTGCGACTGTATTTTAAAATGCCATTGATGCGACTGGACACTCGTTTCAAAATGGCCATTTGCACACACTGCACCTCGATTGTATCAAGCTCAACCTCATCTCTTGTGTCTTGGAGCCTCGCCCGCCCTGGTGCTTCTTTCGTGGGCATGGCTTCTCACATTCCATTTTGACCTCGCGCGTACAAGTGATCAAGAAGGCGGCCCGGAGGGCGAGGCAGGCCACGCCCTCCTCCGCTCGGAATCGTGAGCTGGTCGTGCTAGGAGACGCGCGCTCCCCGACAGCAAGCAAATGGAGCCACTCTGTCCCCTCAGTCGCACCCGGAAGATGGTCGAGTCGCGAGTGAGAACCATGGACCAAGCGTCGGTGAGCAAGCATCTGCGACCAAGCGCTTGCGGCAGGAAGTCGATCCTGGTGACTGCACGTTTACAAGAACGCATTTCCTTGCAGTACCTGGGATCTCAACGTGCCTGACATGGCTCGAATGTACAAGCAGAGTGTGGTAACAGACGCCACAGACGCGCTTCAGACTGCTGCTGGAGTGCGGCGCAAGCTACAACTGCAGTTCGTGTCACTTCACTCAGGACCGAGACATCCACGCAGCCAAGAACATCTTCATCAAGAGCGTTAGTCGGCTGGTAGGACAGATAGTTCAGCAGTAATCGGTGAGCCTGCACCGCGGAGACCTGCCAGCTACATGCTGGCGACATAGGCCCAAAAATACAGGCGACGAGCTTTTAGGTTTTCTGATCGCCTTGCAGGCGAATCTTCTTCTTTCCCAGCGAGTGTGTATTGCTTGGGGTTGCTGCTAATCCTTCTGGGGTTCGCAAAGCTTGCTGGTCTTGTGGTGATCGGCCGCTGCTCGTAGCGCTGCTGGTTCTCGTGGCTCGTGTCTGGTCGACACACCCGCTCGAGTGCTTGCTTGCACTTCTCAGAAACGAAGTGATGGAGCTGAGCATCAGGCTTGAGGTCCGTACGTGGTTCGCATGCGATCCAGCACCATGTCCAATCTGCGATCTCCTCTGTTGAGGACTCAAGACACACACAGACAGACGTATATCTTGTTAAGCGACGAGCTGTTCCAGTTGGACAAGTACGAACTCCGCGCACTTCGACCCGCACCGCGGGGACCACACAAGTGCACGATACGGATGAGACCATCATTTCTGGAGCGCAAGCCCGACGCCTCGAAGGTGTCGGTACGTCAAAAGTGGACGTGATGCTGAAGAGTAGTAGACTCAAAGAAGCACTGAAGGAGTGCGAAGAAGACGCAGGGAAGGAGAGTAAAGAAAACTGGGAACTTTGGAGGAAGACGTGACCAAAGCAGCAGCAAAGAGAAAGAGCGCAGCAAGAATACGCCGACGCTGAGCCAGAGCGGTGGTGCTCAGCGTGGAGATGATGATCCTGAAAACCACGAGGAGGAAGTATCTGATTTTTATGAAAATAATATGTTGAAAATGGTTTGTCCACGCAAAATGCACTTGGAGGCAACTTTCCAACGGCTGCATCTGAATGGTTGATGACTTTGGGATTCATTTCACGACGGACAGTTGGAGGCAGGCGAGAGAGTAAGTACCTTCCCAATCTTGTCGCAGGTAACCAAACCAAACCGTCACTTGATCTGCTGCTGCTGATGTTTTCCGAGTACAGAGCGCCCATCGAATCATCGAATGCGCAAATGATGAAGCGCTCGTCGTCCTTGGTTGCTACTGCCGCTGCTGCTGGTCTTGTGCGCTCACTCCTGCAAACGCGAGTGGCTCATTTACGACAAGAAGCGATGAATCTGCGGCAAGCTCAGCGCGCGCTCGCGGACCTGATGGCCAAGTGCCAGGAAGCGCACGTCCAGCTGCCAATTGTTGAGTCGTCATGTTTTTGTATTCGTATCCCGATGTTCTCTCTGATCTTTGATCTCTGCAATATCTGGGGTGGCTGACGCAACAAATCTCTCTCACTGTGGTTCTTGGGCTCTTGGTAGGATCCACTGGATGGGCTCTACGAAGCCGGGAAAGCTCTTCGCCACTCAAAGCAGAACGACAAGGTACCAGCACTTTCTCACCTCACATGAATGCTTTCGGCGTTGTAGCGGGTGTTCCGTTGATAATTGGCTTTCGGTGTGCTGTTGTTCCTCTTCAGCTGGAGCTCGAAGATGCACTCGATGAGCTCAAGCAGATCTTTGGCGTCGACCCCGTGTGGCTCCAGCACGAGCAGGAAGAGCAAACGAAGCGCGCGAGCCGCCAGAAGCGCGGGCGGAAGCCGAGATCCTTTTACGTTGACGCCGCAGCAGCAGCAGCTCCGAAAGGCTCGCGCGGCATGAGTGTGTCTTCGGCTTCGTCGGGTGGTGCTTCGGGTCCAGAAGCCAGTGGTACAGGTGGTACTGCTGCTGCGAAGAACAAAGCTAAAGACAAAGACACCACGAGTGAGCAGCAGCAGCAACCTACCAGCCAACCTGAGTCCAAGCCACCGCAGCAGCCACAGTACAAGTCGTCACCTCAGCCGCCGCCGCCAAAGTCTCGGATCGACGTGATCAAACAGCAGAATCCAGCAAAGAACCCTGAGAATCAGGAACTGGCAAACGAGTTTGTCGATCTTGGCGGCTACGAACTCAAACACGGCGAGAAGCAGAAGGGCATTTCACGGATGAACGTCGCCAAGCAGATCCGCAACACGCCAGATCCGCTCAAGTCGGGAGCGCAGGCGAGACAGATCCCTGGGATCGGACCCTCGGCGGCTGCAAAGGTTGATGAGATCCTGCACCACGGCAAGATGCGCGCGCTTGAACAGTACGAGTCCTCGGGAGGTGATGACAATGACGATGGCGATGACGATGACGATGACGACAAGGAAGAGAACGCGCAGGAGGTGTAGGCTGTTTGATACAGCCGTATGTTGTTGTGATTGCTGATGATTTAGCCAAGTAGCCCATCTTCCAGTTCACCAGATTCTGCTGATGAAAAGCTCGAGTCGAGCACGCGCTCTCGGTACACGCTGCGCAGTTTTGTCTACACAGTGAAAGTGCGAAGGTAGGTAGGTAGGTCAGTACATGTCAAGATTGTAGTCACAAATAATTGGGAAACCTGTTTGGTAAAGCGAGCTAAGAATGCTGCACACTTACAATGGGGAGGAGCTCGCCTGACTCAATGGAGCTCTTGGTGTCGTTCAGTTCATCGTCGTTGCTGCTGTCCAGCCGGTCGCTTGCTGCTGCTCCTCCGCTGAAGAAACGGTTCGACGCGTTCTTCTGCATCGCCACTCTGTTCCTTTCGTTTCCAACGATCTCTCCGTCGCTCAGGTCTAGTGAATTGCGTCTCTCGATTTCTCCTTCCGACAAATCCTCGCTCCCAAGAGAGCTTCTGTAGCTGCTGCTCATCGAGTCATCCAAGTTGGTCCATTTGCTCCGCCGACTTCGCCTTGTCGTTGAGGCTCGCATACTGTGTCTTGCAGATGCAGCAAAGTCTGAAAACAAGCTGCGGTGCGAGTCAGCGCTGCTCTTTAGATCACTCAACAACGACGCGCCGGAACTGCTTCTTGACTCCATTTGGAAGCTGCTCCGTCCAGAAAGATCATCCGCGCACAGTTTCTTCTCAACGAGCTGTATTGGTGGGAGTATATCACTTGTTGTGCTCTGATCAACTTCAACAGCTTCGTCGTTAGTCCACCCTGAGTGGCCAACGCCGCTATCTGAACTCGCTCCCACGTGCTCAGCCTCGATCGAAGAGTCCACAGCCCTAGTTTGTGACTGCTTGGCGGTTTGTTGAGTCTTTTGAACACTGGTTCGAAGCTGTGCTCTTTCTGTGACATTATTTGCTGCTTGAGATTCCGATACGGCTGGAGCTCTGTGGTATCGCTTTCGCTCTGCTCTCAACTTCTGGAGGATCGACAGACTGGTCACCGGTGCTCTCTTACTTGCAGCAGCCTCATTACGTTGGCTAGCTGGGCTCCCAAGCAGGACCGCCTTTGCAAGATTCGTGCGAGTCTTGGGCAGTTGTCTTATCGCTAGAGCGGGACCCACTGCCTCTGAGCTTGGCTGTGGACCCTTTTGATCTGGCTCAGGAGCTACCATCAGTTTCATCGACTCCGAATGCGCTTCGCCTTCGCTCGCTTGCACTTCTTTGTCAGCCACTAGCCGGATATGAGTGGACAAGAAATCCAGCGTGTCTGTTTCTTTATCGTCCACAGATTTGCCTTGTGTCTCAAGGTTTCCTTCGAGTGTGCGTGACTTGTCAGCATCTGGATCAGGTACCACTAACGAAGTTGACAGATTTTCGTCTGGAAGTATATCAGCCTCATCCACGACACCGTCAGGCTGTAGTGATAGCGGCAGTTTTTCTTTCAGGATCTCTTGAACTAGGGCGGACACTTGCTCTTCCGTGAGCAAGTTCAGCCAACTGTCCAGGTCTTCAAAGTCTCGTCCTTCACCACCGGATTCGTTGTCCACATCAATTGGTGAGACGGGCTGCTTCTCGAAGTATGCCGCTGCTCTTCTCAATCCGCTCAAGTCTTCTTCTTCCTCGTCTTCTTTGTTGGTCACTTCTGAAGGCGGATCTCGATTCAGCAGATGCTCTCGTATCAGCTCCTGCGCGATTTCTTGCACCATCTACAAGGCAAATCGCATTGTTAATATCTGTAGCCAGGACAATACGCAACAAGTTTGCCAAAATTTTCTCTTACCCTCTCGTCAATTGAGTCTCTTGGTAGCAGTTTCTCGAGGCTCTTTCTCACAGCCGAAGCAGTCTTGGGTTTCGTATCACCTCGCGTACTCGGTCGTTCGTCTGCCAGCAATCGAGTGATCAGGTAGTCAGGTATGCTCTTCAGCACACTTTGCTCCAGTCGACCTTCTTCGTCTTCTTCCCTCGTGTCCTTCAGTTCGTAGAGCGCATTCTCTCGCTGATGTGGAGCTGGGGTCGAGGCGCTGAACTGCATTGGCGGGATCGAATTCAAGGTTCTTTGCTTTGCGACTGGCGAAGCTATCGAACGCGCTTCGCTACCACCATGTGCGTCTCTGATCTGCTGACCGCTTGCTCCTTGTTGCTTCCCCGTGCTCTGTCGATCATTCGCAGCCGTGACGAACGCGATGAACTGCTTGTAGCTGATCACTTCCTTCATTGGCTGGTGAAGAGCTACTCGATTCGAGTTGCCACGGTCTTTCGGATCCGCTTTGTCCGTTTCTGCATGCACGCGATGGAAGAAAGACGCGATCTTTGGTGCTGGCACCGCGATCTGAAGCCTGTGGAGCGCCATGCAGGTTTCGATCCGATTCAAGTGGCCGTCTCGATCAGAGTCCAGATCGCTGAAGAGGCGACGCAGTACGTCGCTGTTCAGCTTTCGGTTGTGTTTATCGCCAGCGATAGCAGGAGGACCGTACAGTGTCATCGAAGGCGCATTTCGGAAATCTGAAAGCACCTGTCTGCCGACCGAGGACGAGTGCTGTAGGTACCCAGAAGTGGCGATCCCTGGCTTGGTGTGCTGGTGATCTCGTTCTCTGTGATCACCAGGTGATATGATACTATCGTTCGCTCTCGTGTCGCTCTTGCTTGGCTCATCCAAGTCGAGGAAGATCTCATGCGCCAGCTTGTCCACCTTGCTCTCTGTCTCAATAGCTGAGGCCTCTTGCCTTTGCAGGCGGCCTCCCTCACCTACGAGAGCGGTAGGCTGCTTCTCTTCATAGTCTATCGAGAGTGGCGGCTGTTCATTGCTGCAGTTGTCGGGTAAGTCTACTGGGGTCTTTGAATCTGAAACTGGATGGTTGCTGCTGTGAACTGACTTGGGAGATGTGTGCTGCTTGGATCTCGACACCTTAAGCGATAGATTCTCTTTGTTTCTGTCCTGAGGAGTGACCATGTAGCTCACTAGTTTCCGCTTCTCAGCCTCACTGTCAATGGAAGTTCTCCGCACACCTCGTTCAGCTGGTTTTGGCTGAGAGACACCACGGGGCGATGCCAGTCTCTCGCGGTTTGACAGGGCCTTCTTCGCTGGATTCACTTTGGTGGGATAACTCGCCGTTCGAGACAGATGCTGCGCTTCTGATGTGTTGTTGCTGGCGTTAGCCAGTTTATCCACGGGTTTCTTCACCGGTGGTGAACCATGCTGGGTCTTGCTGTCGCGCTCTCTCAAGGCTGCGTCCCGGATTCTCGCGCGATTGAGCTCCTTTTGCTGCGCGATCTGCCGTTGCTGCTGCTGCTCGCGATGGCGCCGCTTGTTCCAAAACCGCTGGTCTGGTGGTAAACTTGTGAGCTCTCGGTCGATCCTTGCGATCCGCTTTGCCACGTCCCACTCGATCCTTCGGCGGTACCGCTGGCGGCCCCAGTCGAGAACCTCCTCGATGGGGTCGGCTCGTGCACTTTCATCGGCAAGACGTGTACCCTCTCGACGCACTGGATGCACGTTACTGGGTAGCTGGCTTTGGTTTGGTAAACCACCACCAGCAACATCAGCAGTAGATCGCGCGCGTGTCTTCGAGGCGTCCCACTCAGACTGCTTCACAGAGCTCCGGTACATCACCAGCGCATTGTCAGCCCAGCGCACCGGAAGGCTGTTGCGCAGTCGGAGCTGCAGCGCGAAGCTCTGCGCGCGCACATCGTCCAGCAGCGCAAACGCGGCGTCGAGGCTTCCGTCTTGTAGCTGGTCATCAGCGCCGCTGAGTCGTCTGTGAGAGTTACCAGGAGCACCCGCATTATCAGCTCTGCGGATGGCGTTCATTTTCATTTCTTTGTCGTCTCAAGATCCGCTTTCTCTTTCCGTTAAGTTCGCATGCAGGGTTACTTTGAGTTTACATTTATTAAGTACGATAGTATCTATAGGTTCGCTCGATGTACTATACAAGCTCTTGAAAGTACGATTGAATTGGCGAAGATGTCCTTATTGATGTGCACCACACCAGTGTACATCAGACTTGATTTTAGTATGCTTGTGTATACTTCCTCTTTATAAAACATAGAGGGTGTGCAGCAGACTTGGTTTTTGTATGTTGGTGTGTACTTTAACCTTTTTATATTGTGGTGTACACTTTCACCTTTTTATCTTGTGTATGTGTGAGTGATGGTCTCACGCTATCCGCAGTGCCCACCCGCCACTTTCTGTGCATGCATTTTAAACGCGGCCATACTGAAACGCAGTCAGTCAATCGCAAAGCGGAATTCACCAAAAGAGGAAGCTCATCAAGCTGCCACACTGCGTAGTGATCAGGACGCCGTAGCTGCCGTCCACGCGTCCAGCTCGTCAAGCCACTCGTTACATCTAGTGTTGCTCTTGCTATTATTCGCTGCGTGACTGCCCGTCCCATAACGAAGCGCCCATGTCGCTGCTGCGCCGCCAACGTCCGAACGGCGGAGGCAACCCGCAGTTCAAGCCATTCGTGCTCCCGATCAAGAGCCCCGCCGCGTCGAGGGCGAATCCAAGCGGCGACGACGACGATGACGCGAAAGTGCGCAGCGCGATCCGCAACCGCCAGGCTCTGCAGAGCGGTGCGTCGCTGACGCTCAAGCGGCTGCCGTTCATGTCGTTCCTGAGTGTGCCGGCAGAGGAGAACACGCAGAAGCTTCGGCAGCAGTTCAAGTCTCCGGCGGCGGCGCGCTCGACCGAGAGCGATCGATTGCTGCAGGTCAAGACTCTGGGCATACGTCGACGCTGGGGAGCGTTTGTGCCAAAAGACCTCGTGCACCATGACTTGCCGCCACTCGTCGTGGAGGAAGACTACTCGTGTGAAGTTGTTGACGACGACGTTCCACCCGCGATTATTGAAGCTCCTGCATCGGGTCCTGTCGTTGTGGACGCGCCGCCACCGCTCGTGCTCTGGCAGAGCGAAGAAGACCCGGAGTGGAAGGTCGTCGTGCCAGAGATTGTGGGCAAATTCCTGCGTCCGCATCAGCGCGAGGGAGTGCAGTTCATGTACGACTGTGTCTCGCAGATCCGCGGCTTTGATGGAATGGGCTGCATCCTCGCAGATGATATGGGTCTAGGCAAGACGCTGCAGAGTATCACGCTCATGTACACGCTGTTCATGACAAGCATGGCTGCGGACAGACAGCCGACTGTGAAGCGCGCGATCGTTGTGTGCCCGACGTCGCTCGTGAAAAACTGGGACGATGAGATCATCAAATGGCTCCATGGACGCGTGAAAACAGTCGCACTCTTTGAGGCGAACCGAGATGCAGTGATCAAAGGAATCAGCATGTTCATCGAAGGCAGCAAGCGACCGCGTCTGAACTCTCCGCAAGTTCTCATCATCTCATATGAAACTTTCCGGATGCACGCCCAGCGATTCCATGACGAGCCAAGCTCCTGCGACTTGCTAATCTGTGACGAAGCGCATCGACTGAAGAACGCGAACTCCCAGATCAACCGCGCACTCTCGGCTCTCGCCTGTCGTCGACGAGTGCTTTTGTCCGGCACGCCAATGCAGAATGATCTCGAAGAGTTCTTCGCGATGGTGGACTTCACGAACCCCAACATTCTCGGCTCGACCAGTGAGTTCCGAAAGAGCTACCTCGGTCCGATCCTTGTCGGCCGCGAGCCTGATTCGTCTGATCGTGAACGTGATATCGCGCAGAACTGCTCGGCGCTGCTGTGCGAAGTTGTAAACCAGTTTATTCTGCGACGAGGCAACATCTTGAATGCGAAGCACCTACCGCCAAAGCTCATGCAGGTGGTGTGCTGTCCGCTGTCTCCATTGCAAGAGCAGCTCTACACGCACTTCCTCAAATCGAGCGCGTTCCGGGATATGATGAAGAAGCAAAGCGCCAACGTGCTTTCGTCCATCACAGCACTGAAGAAGCTCTGCAACCACCCGTTGTTGATCTTCGACGAAATGGGGAAGAGCAACACCAAGCTACCGGGATTCGACAACTGCGCTCGTTTTTTCACAAATGCATTGCAAGAAGCAGGCACAGCTGGCGATTCCGGCTCATCCCTCAACCGCCGTGGTGGATCAACCCAGCGGACTTGTCATCCTGAATGGTCTGGCAAGATGCTCTTGCTGGATCGCTTGATGCTGTCGATGAAGAAGACGACGAGCGACCGCATCGTCATCGTCTCAAACTACACGCAGACGCTCGATGTCGTCTCAGACTTGTGCAGAGAGCGCCACTTGCCGTTTGTGCGCTTGGATGGTACGACTTCCGCGAAGAAACGCAAGAACCTCGTGGATACATTCAATGACCCGACAACGAATTCCTTCGCGTTTCTCCTGTCGAGTAAAGCGGGCGGCTGTGGTCTGAATCTGATCGGTGCAAATCGCTTGGTGCTATTTGATCCGGACTGGAACCCTGCGACCGACAAGCAGGCAGCAGCTCGTGTCTGGCGTGAAGGGCAGAAGAAGATGTGCTACGTGTATCGCTTTCTCGCGACTGGAACTTTGGAAGAGAAGATTTTCCAACGGCAGCTCTCGAAAGAAGGTTTGCAGAACATTGTCGACGATAAAGAAGAGGTCAACTCGCTGTCATCGAAGGATCTGAAGCGGCTGTTTGTTTTCGAGAAAGACACGATGTCCGACACGCATGATCAGCTGAAGTGCAAACGGTGCAAGTGGCGAAATTGCACCGATTCAGAGGGACACGAAGACGTCATTACCATCGATACCGAGGATGAAAGCGATGGTGACGCGAGCGCAGTGACCGAGAAAGAGTCGTCAGGGGACGAGAACCATGAGGATGGGGATGAATCCGAAAGCCTGGCTGAAAAGAACTACCACCCTCAAATCGGGATGCCGCAAGAGGAAGATCTCAACAGCTGGGGCCACCATCGCTCGTATGACTCGGTGGACGATGAAGTGATGCAGAATGCACTCAAGCAGGTTCGCTCTGACCTCGTGAGCTTTGCGTTTAGCTGTCGCATTGACTGGCAGCTACTGCAAGAGCACCAGGCAGAGAATGAAGAGAAGGAGAACCAGCGCGACGAAGAGCGCAAGCGCAAGCGATTGGAGAAATTGGAGGCTGCGAAGTCACGAAAAGAAGTCGATTCCCAGAAGAAACAAGGCAAGAAGATGAAGAAGCCAGCGGTGATCGACGACGATGAGTCTGAAGATTTTTCCGGTTTAAACAGCGAAGAGGAAGAAGAAGAAGAGGAGGAGGAAGAAGAAGAGGAGTCGGACGGTGAAGTGCAACGTGCTGTCAGTTCCAGAAAGAAGCGCAACAACGACGAGAACACGACTGACGAAGTCGCTGACTCGGAATCGGAGATGGAGATCATTGACGTTGAAGCACCACTTCAGCCTGCGCCGACAGTACCAAAAGCTAAAGCACCTGCCTCGTCCTCCAGAGACTCATCTCCGGAAAAGCAGAGCGCGGCACCGCAAAAGCGCAAGATTTCATTCATGAATGATGCTGAGTCATCTGCAAAGAAGGGTGATCCGTTGTCATCGCAACCGAAGACTCTGTTCAAGCGTCTGAAAAGCATGCGAGAGAACCAAGAAGAAGACGATGAAGAAGAAGACGACTTTGACGACTTCGATGCAGTGAAACCTGCGAAAGCCCCAAGAGTGGAGGCGCCATCAGCACCAGCGCCAGTGCGACCATCGCGTGCTGCATCGTCTATTATTGACGAAGACAGAAAAGAAAGCGAACCGCCAGTTGAAAGCCAACCAAAACCAGCAGATGAAGATGCATGGAGCTGCTCGCGTTGTACTTTAGAAAACCCTCTCGACAGCGACACGTGCGGCGGCTGCGGTCTTCGCTTCCGCCGATCTCGACTGCAACCGGCCGCCCCCGTGTTCGACTGGGAGGACGACGATTTCTAAGATTATTACACTCCCTACTTTGGTTTGGTGTTTGCGCGGCGCTTCTGGTAGACTCTCGCGACCATGTTCTGCTCTTCCTGAGCTAAACTCTCCCAAAGATCGTTGATTTTGCTGTTGCCCGCGTGCTGTTGTTGTTGCTGCTGCTGATCGCTGGTTTGCTTTCCCACAGGAGTCACCACCGCCGTCTGCTGCCATTTCTTCTTGTTCTTCTTCTTTGGGACCATCGGCGGCTTCTTCGCCTGGACGGCGTGGCGCATCTGCAGTTCCTCTTCCTGCAACACTTTCCACGCCAGCTCGGCTGCTGCTGCGAGCTCCAATCGCGAGCGAGCGATCTCGTTCGTAAGAGAGCAGCTGCGCAATTCATTCGTCAATACGCCTTCATTGTCAGCGACTGGAGCATGCTTGGTGCTCTTTTGCTTTGCCTGAAGGCGCTCCAGCAACTGGAAAGCCGCTGGATTCGCTGGCTCGAGCTTCAGCATCGCGTTGAGGTCGTCCATGGCTTCCTACACGCTCTCAGCCAGTAGCGAATCATTCAGCTCACACGTCAACGTCACAACAGCGATCTACATATCTTCACTTACGATGAATTTGCCGAGATGCTCGCGAGCGAGCGCGCGTCTGTAGAACGCCTTAACGCAGTCCTGGTGCTTGCTCAGCACCGCAGCGCAGTCGTCTTCTGCAGTAGTGAACTCTTGCTTCTCAATGAGCGCGAGCGCGCGGTTCAGCCGCACGGCGACCTCCATGGCAGCGATGGCGTTGAGCTCCACACCCTCAGCGCTACTATCCTGCTGAGCGCGGCTCTGCACCGCGAGCGCCAGCTTCTCGAGACAGCAGTCGATCACGAACGAGTATTTCTGCGCCGCGTCAGCAAACTGCTTGCGCTGGAAGCACGCGTTGCCGTCGCGCTTGACTGCCTCGAGCTTCACGTCGCGCATCGCGAGCGCGTTGATTGGCTTGCTGCGCTCCACGAACTCCCACTCCGCGTCCATGGTGCTAGTCGGGAATGAACGGACGGAGAGCAATGGACAAAGCGTCATGGGCACATGGATCATGGCTGCAGTCTTGGTGCTGAAGCGACAATGTTGATGAAGCGTCACCAAGACAAGGGTGTACGTACCTCCACAGAGCATCAAACTCATGTTTATAACTGGTGAGAAGGCAGATTTTTAGCAAAATACCTTTATAAATTGAGTGTATAAGTAAAAGCAAACGATACTCGATAGTGGCGAACATCTGAAGCGTCGCGAGTGGTGATTCGCTGAAAATGCGTGCTTGGTCCATCTCCCATTGGCGAAAAAAAGAATTGGAGATGTGCGTCCATCGATTGGCAGATTCTGAGACTGTAATTGTTACACCCAGTACTGACACCCTGACAGACTTGCTTGGAAGGAGAGTGACAAGTCACTAACCCCCAATGGCACTATTGCATACATATTGACCCAGCCCTTAGTCTAATGGCACAGACACGCTAGGCTTCGAAGCATGCGAAGCAGATTGCAACTTTTGTATCGGAATTTAAACCCCACGAGAGAAATACAGGACCGGAGCGGGACTCGAACCCGCGCCGCCCAAACATGAAATCGGCCGCTGCTTCCCCGCTGGAGCCATGCGTGCCATGGATGCAAAGCGCTCGCGATTTCATACAGATAGAATATATGCACGCGGGGTGCCTCTAAAAGGCCCCACCACCGTGAAGCCGCCACAAGAATGCAGCGGGAACAACAGGAGCAGCTCCATTTTGCGTTTTCGAGTGAGATGCCGCTGCCCCAAAAAGTTATGGTACGAAAAATTGAGGTGGACCACATGAAGTGTTGAGAGTTGGGACAGGGAATCAGTGGGCCGTGGCCCACAAATGTACTGAATTAGATGATGAAAGCAGCCTTCAAGTGAGCCATCACGACGTCGATTGGGCCATTTTCGGGCCAGCTTCAAAGTTAACTCAGTACATGAATAGGATCGAGCGAAGATAAATCAGTACAAGGACGTGGACGATCGTTGTCGATCGATCAACGAACATGCTGAAAGGTTACGCCAAGATCATGCATGATGGACAAGAACAACATGCATCATGATGAAAAAGAAATACAATGCGCTGTGTGTGTGTGTTTATTGACGATAGGGAATGCATGCAATGGATTTAAACGAGCCTCTGTACACTTAACGGGCTACTCTCCCATACACGGTTTATGGGCTCACAATGCTCTTGCAGAACGCCTCGACGTTCGCGGCGCGACTCGCAGTGTTGTCCTCGGACGCCTCGATGACCTTGATGACCTTCGAGCCCATGACGACGCCGTCCGCAAGCGCGCTTGCCTGCAAAAAGTGCTCGCGCGACGAGAGGCCAAAGCCCAGCGCGAGTGGCAGCGACACATTTGAGCGAACTGGTTCATGAACAAAACGATTTGTGTGTGAAGCGTTAGCCCATGCGCAGATAAACGTATCTCAATGCAAACAACAAGACAGGCAGCCACTTACTTCTGTTCATAAACTCCTCGAGGTTTGGAGGCAGCTCCGATCGTTCGCCCGTGACACCAGTCAGACTCACGCAGTACACAAAGCCGTGCGCAACCTTGGCGATCACGCGCATGCGGCTCTCCGTGGTCGTCGGCGAGATCAGTGGGATGTACGAGATGCCGTAGCTCTTCGCTTCGCTGCTGAGGAACTCGGCTTCCTCAGGCGGCAAGTCGACGATGATGAAGCCATCGACGCCAGCTACAAAACGCGCACACAAGTAACGAAATACGATGAGATCATACACATGCAAAATCACTCAGCAATCCCGCTTGTCTGCTTCCGTACCTTCGTGGGCGTCCTTGCAGAGCTTGCCTTCGCCGTACTGCATGACGTTGTTGTAGTAGCCCATGAGCACAAGCGGCGCACTCAAACCCTTGGCGCGCGCTTCCTTAACAGTGTCGAGCACATCGCGGAGCGTGATGCCCTGGTCGACACCGATCTGGTGCGCGCGCTGGATCGTCGGGCCGTCGGCCTGTGGGTCCGAGTACGGAATGCCGAGCTCGATGATGTTGGCGCCGCCGCGCTGAAGCGCCAGGAGGATATCGACCGTGTCGGCCTTGGTCTTGAAGCCGCACGCCGTGAACGTGATGAACGCTGCAATCTTCTGCGCCTTGGCGTCCTCGAAGGTCTGCGCGATGGTTTTTCTATACAAAAAGAGAAAAAGCGGCAGTGTTAGCACGTATAGTGGCGACAAGTGGAGTATATGGCGGCGCTTGCTCACCTGGTGAAGGCCATGCTGCTTGCTGCGGAGCTGCGCTGGTGTTGATGTGCTGGTGCCACGGCTTTTTGAGGAATGCTTCCGACAAGCAGTGCATGAGCTCTCGAATAAAATCCCAGCAGGTTCCCGAATATCGATTTTACCTAGGGATATACAGTACCAAACGTTATAAACATAATCCCGCAACACTATAGTTAGACCAAGAATACTGCAGGGATTTGCAACAATGGTCGGAGCAATCAAAATCCTGCAGCAAGACTACAACAGTATTAGGAAAAAAACACTAAATTGCCAATGCTGCCTATGTGCATATCCTATATCCTCTATACGCATATCCTATTTTAATTGCCATGTTTGCCTCCTTAAATCCGAGCATCGACCAAAGCGACCATCGGTTATGGGAGATAGATGATCTCTATGAGCAGGGATCATAAGGAATGGGATTTTCATAGATTCCCATTCTCAAGCCATTATGGATTTTTTCAGAGCGAGAAGTGGGATTCTATGGACCATACAAACATCAATACAAAAAGGAATGCATGCATTTCTTTGAGATTAATTGGACCTTACAAATATCAATACACATGGAGACATACAAAACAGAATCCATTTCAAGATCGTGACGACCCTGTTGATCGAAAATAAATCTTCAAACGAGACGACATTGCTTTCCGTTTCAAAACGACGTCTACACTGTAGATGTCGCTCTTCATAGCGACAATGCTAGAAAAAGGAAGTACTGCAGTATACATGCCAATGCTTTGAGCTAGTATTACAGTGCATGAAAATCACATCAATAGCGCGCCTATAGGCCATTTCACTGGCTAAACTGTGCTTTTCTAACTGCAGTGCCAAACTTCACGCACATTTTGATGGCAGTACTATTTAATAGCGCGGGTGATTGTCGAAATTGGCGTTTAACACTGCGACTTGAGCCAATGCATGCTTTTCATTCTCACTTTGCTGTAGTAAATCTCTTTTTGCTCGATAAGAATCGTTATTGATGTGATGTAGTTTGATATTTGCGCAGAAGGGCTAGATTCATTCTTTTTCTTGCTTGACGGCTTGAATTTGTTGGATTTAATCCTCCTGGTCAAGCAATCCACAAAAACAGCAACCTCGCGATACCGCAATCTTACCAGCTTCAGACTAGACACACGTTCTCAAAGATGAGAAGTGCTCCATTCATTGGACGTATGAGCGAAAACACTATAGATGAGTAATGTTCCTCCTTGCTTGATAAGCTGTAAATGTATTTTAAATACATGTTTTTAAACTATACCATGCATACAATTCCCAAGTCTGTATGGGTTTCAGAATGGAAAAAAATCAAATTGAAGAGTGGGAAAAATTTGGAATTTGGTGAGAAATCCCATTCCTTATGATCCCTGCCCATAAGCAATCGGAAAAGCTACGTTGAGCGCAATCGCTTCTTTTGCTGCAGCTTCTTGGCGGGCTGGATGCGGCTGCGGATGCCGCACGTCGAGCAGATTGGCTGGAACTCGCAGAAGAGCGAGAGGCACACGGGACACACGTACGCTGTCGAGATGACCTCCTTGTGGCAAAAGCACATCGCGCGAAAGTCCACCGAGTCCTGGCTTGGCAGCTTCAGCAATTTGCGCATGCTCGGGTCCGGCAGGTAGATCGAGAGCAAGTACTGGAGAAGCCCGCTGTGGTCCGCTGGCTTGTAGTAGATACCGCCCGTAAGGTACGCGGCTTGCTGCATGAACGACGAGTGCTCGCTGGCGAGAATGCACGCGTCCACAGCCACGCTCTTCTTCTGCGCCGAGAAGATCCCGTTCATGATCGAGATGTAGTGCTGCGACACATCAGGCGACTTCTGGATCACCAGAATGCGCGGACGAAGATCGCTCTGCTCGCGGATGGCGCGGTTGATAACTGCAAATGGGCACATATAGATACGTTAACGATCCACTCACCATACAACCAAATTCAGCATACAAAGTGCGTATACACTTACAGCATAGCGATCTGGAGAGCGAGGCTGCGATCGCAGTCGCGTTTGGCTTTGCAGGGTCGAGTGGCAGTTCGCTGAGCGCCTGGAGCTTCTTCATGACGTTCGCGTTCACCTTTGCCGACTGCTCCGCGCTCCCCGACGTGTCCTGCTGGTTCAGGTCCGGGTACAGCATCTCAGCCTTGCCTGCATGCGCAGCGACGATCACGATGCGATTGCTACGGTGCAGCAATAAATACGAGTTCACAAACACGAGTGTGCTGGCGATGAGCTGCTGGAAGTCGGTGTCGCTGCTGCTGCCCGGCTGTTGACCATCGGCAAACCAGAAGAGCGGGTTCGTGTCGACCACGAGCACAAGCAGTCCCTCATTCACGACGTCGATCTGCTGCGGCCCCGCCGCGCTGTTTATCCGCGCCGCCAGGGACGTCCCGATCTCGCCGCTGTTGGTGTCTTCCATGTCTGTCGATGCGGCGGCTTGCTGCTTTTGTTGTGTGGGATTTCTTGCAACGCCGGGAACAATTTAAGGTGGACTACACTAAGTAGGCTTTCCTCAGTTTTCTATTCGGAACTCGGTATGCACACTACACATCACTATATCAAATACTACGTAGTACATTTTTTAGGGTAACTCTAGGATGTGTCCTACTTTATTGTTTCTTGTTATGTGGTACGAACGGTTCTCTCACTCTCTTGACTGAAAAATGTGAGGACATGAAAAAAAATCAAAAGCGGCATCAACGTGCCTTGACGAGCTCATCCATCCACCATGCACGCGTGGAGTTTGCGATCCAACCCCATCCAGCGCGTCATTTGCCGCGTCACGCTTACAGGCTCATGAAGACAGCAGACACGATCGCCATACAGGCAGCAAGGCTCGCAGTCGCGAGCTGCGAGGAGGCGGCGTTTGAGGTGTTCGTGTTGGAGTTGGTCGAGTTCGAGTTCTTGGTCGAGTTGTCCTTCGAGACGCCGCTGGTACCAGTAGAGCTCGAGGCGCCGGCGTGGACAGATCCAGGAGAAGTGGAATCAGTGCCTACAGTTCAATAGTCAAACACACAATAGAGTTTAGTCATAGGTTCCTCACGTGCAGTAGCAGCAATCTTGGAGCCAGAAGACGATAACTGGTGATGCATCAATCATCACATACCACTCGAGGTGGATGTCCCACTCGAGGTGGACTTGCTATTGGCGGAATCTGAGGCCTTTGAAGAAGTAGAATCAGTACCTGAGGTGGTGCCAGAGGTACCAGTGCTGCTTCCCGAAGTGCTTGAGGCTTCAGATTCCGTGGACTCGATCTTCGCGATCTTGAGGTCAGCGTACGCGCTCTTCATCTTGCCATCCGTGCCGAAGATACCGAAGTACACCTCAACGGTTTCTGGTTCCTGGGCCTGCTCCGCCTTGTACGGGGTGTCGAAACCAGCGAAGTAGTAGTACTTCCATCCCTTTTCCTTGGCGAGAAGGTAGAAGTCGTTCAGGTAGCGCTATAGGAACATCAGTACACAAAATCACATTTCAGTAAGACGGTCCAGCTCCAATAAACGGATTTCCGCGAGTGTGGATGGGTGTACTTACGCCAGCTCCTTCAGGGGTCGCAGCAGACGCGTTCGCGTTCGTGCCAGCAGTCGGCCAGCCGGTCTCACTGATGATCACTTCCTTGCCGCCCGCCAGGGTCAGCAGAGGCTGGATGCGCTTGTTGAACTGGGCGACAGCCTTCGAAGCGTCCATCTTCTCCCAGAACGGGAACTGGTTGGTCGTCACGACGTCACCGGCAGCGACCATGTCTGGGTACGCCGTGAGCACATCGACGATGTCCGTGATCGACACAGGTGTCGTGATCTTATTCTTCGTGAGCACGCTCTTGAAGTCCTTGAGGTACGTGATGGATTGCTCGGCCGTGATGTCCTTGCGGTAGACCGCTTCACTGCCGACGTTGAAGCCCACGACGTTGTCGTCGATGAGGTCCGCCTGGATGAGCTTCTTGAGCGCGGCGACCTCGCTGTCGTACACAGAGGAGTCAGCCGAGACCCAGACGCCGAGCCAGACAGTCAAGCCGATCGACTTGGCGGCCGTGAGCACCGGTGCGACGTCGCAGTCCGAGAGCGAGTACGTGCGCACGTTCTTGGTGATGGACGAGAGCACCTTGAGGTCCGCGGCGATGGTGCTCGCAGACTTGCACTTGCTCGGGTCCCAGTCCGGGCCCTGGCGCAGGTCGTAGTTGAGGCCGTAGAGCGTCTGGTCGAGCGCGTTCGTGGACGCGACCAGCAGCGCCGCCGACGTCGCGGCCGCAGACAGAATCACGCGCGTGAGCATCTTTGTTCTTGAGCTGTTTGCTGTTGGTTGTTGGACGCAAATGCGTGAATGACCAAAGAGAGAGAGAGAGAGTTGGCTCGTTGCCTTTGCATGGTGCTGGCTCGACAGACTCTTGCCGCCCACCCCGCCCTCATGAGCCAGCAGGCTGATTTTTTTTCTTCTTTTCTGCCTCCGAGGCACGATTTGAAACTGAACTGTTAATTGCCTTTAGCCTGTTTAAAATATATCACCTTACATTGTACCAAGTAAAATACATTTTATAATATTATGGAGCGTATAAAATATAGAGAGACGTTATTAAGGGTCAATATCTGACGTTTGGGGGAAAGCCAGACGCAAGTCAGAATTTGGCTCAGCTCTTGAACCTACCGGTACCCCATACAAACGACGGCATGAAAATCCAGACAAGCAAGGGGTGGGGCTGACGACACCCGATAAAGTACGACTTATCACAATACGGACCAATCAGAGGCCGCAATTTGAATCGAGGAAACTGAAATAACTGAAAATCAGTTGTAAAAGAGCATTCAGTACATTGGAAATCTCCGCGAAAGCTGCACGCACCTGCCTTTGGGTGGTGACTCCAAAAATAGCAAAACTCGCTGCTCGAATGTGTCGCAGTCACCACTTTCTCACTTGAGATCGCTTTGGGGCAGCTGCCTCATGATGAGCTCATGAACGCGCCATCAACTCAAATCGGGAACCAAGAACTGTAAACAGTTTGATGAGTGGCTGCATGCTGTTCAATTTGCAATTCACTGATTCAGGTTATCTCTTCTTTGGAGCTTCATCCAGACAGCCACAGAGTTTACATGAACACATACATGCGCGTGCCGCACCACATGTCATGCGGCTCTTCCACCAAAACAGGCGTTCTCCCATTACGACCGTTACTTCGCGTCGTTCATGCGAGTGTCGTTCTCGTGAGGACACATGGCTACACTTCCGTTACTTTCTGACAAGAGAGTCAGAGCCTTTCCAACCGCTGGCTACCAATTGCTCTGCCCTATACAAGTGTACCGGCACAAAATACAATTTGCGAAGGCAGATCTTCTGGAGCTCAGCTCAGCTCAGCACGCAAACTTTGACGACCTCAACAAGGCAACAGACATGCATTCATCCAGGTGTACTGGGAAATCAAAGCTTAGAAAACAAATTAAATCAGTAGCGAACAAGATAGCTGGCTCCTTCGGACGTATGTATGAACGGACTGCATTGCATGCGCGAGTATCGTCACAAGTCGGGATCACCAGCTCTTCTTTTGCTTTACTCGGCCTTGACGGCGCGGCGCGGAGATTGGCGAGCACCAGCCGCTTTGGTCTTCGCGTCCTGCGAGAACTTGGCTCGTCGGTCGTCCTTTGCCTTGTCGGCCAGCGTAGACGACGAAGTCGCTTTCTTGATCGGAGTGCGGCCAGCGGTCGAGTTCAAGACTGGCTTGGCGTTCTCTTTGCCTTTCTTGGCAGGCGTGTGCACAAGCTTTGGCTTGGCGTTGGCTTCTTCGATCTTCGCCCTGGTCACAGGAGAGAACAACGGGTCTTCCTTGTATTTCGGCAACGGTCCAGTGTACGGCTTGTAATTCAGTGGTCGCTTCGGCTTGGCGTCGTCTGCTGCCTTGGCTTTTGGTTTGCCTGGTGTTGCGATCTTCTTTGGTCCGGCGGTGACGGTCGATGTGAACGGCGCTGCCTTGGACTGCGATGACTTGCGTGCAGGCGCCGCGCTTTCCTTTGTGGCTTTCTTCGCCTCAGCACGCTTCAAGCTGCTGGAAATAGTTGGTCGATCGGCAACGCTCACGTGGTTTCGTGATGCTTTGAAGACGATCTTCTTCGCAACAGACGTACCAGCACTCGACTCCTCTTTCGACTTCGAAGTCACGATCTTCTTCGCGGAGCTGCGCGTTGCTCGCGTCACCGAATGGAGCAGGTTGTCCGCCTTGGCTTTCTTCGCCTTATCGTGCTCGTAGATCGTCGGCTCTTTCGCGATCTGCTTTGCGTGGATCACATCAAACTTCTTGCTGTTGCTGGATACCTTCGCGCTGCTTGGCATCTTCGCGACTGGTGTTTTCTTCGCAGGGGTGCTCTTTCCCTTTACGCCCGACTTGCCCACTGAGCCAGCTGCCTCTCGCTTGATTGGCTTTGGCTGTGGAGTCTCAACGCTCTGATCGGAGTTTTCAGCTTCCAGCTCGCGCTTCGAGGGCGTCGCAGCATCAGTCGAAGCGCTTTGCTTGCTGTCAGTGTCAACAGTCTCTGTGTCCTTCTCCTCTGGCTTCGCACTGTCATCCTCTCCGGCAACAGGAGCGGCTTCCTCTGCTTCAATTGATTCTTTTGCTTGCTCGTCAGTCGCTTCGCTCTTCTCACTGCTGGCTTCCGCATCATCAGCATCGCCGCCCGCTGCAGCCGCCGCGTTCTCGTTCACCACGCGCGTGTCGTCGCGCTCGCTCTGCAGCTCAGCAGCGTCGCCCTGTCCAGCCTTCACTAGTGCGCTCGCGTCCATCGCTTCTTTAGGGCGTTGCTGTGTTGGTTGATGTGTGGTGTGTCTGCTAGTTTGCCTGCGTTCAGATGGCTCTTCGCGCCTTCTTCTGCTTGTTAGTCACGCGCTTTGCTTTGGGCTTTTTGTGCTTTTTGTCTTCCGCCCTCCAGACCAAAGGCCAACCGCGCCTCTCTTTTTTCAAAATTCAAACAGCAGCGTTTTTGTAAATTCATCATAAAAAAATGGCGCCAAATTCAGATAAGTCCGATATACTAGGTCCGGATGCTTGACTCTTTAAGCTTGCTTTCTCAGATCTCAAGCGCCAGTTTGCAGAGAAAAGCCAGCTGACCATTTCAAATAGGAAATGGCTTGCTATCCATGTCCAATTGCAGTTTAGCATGGACATCAACGACAAAGTGAAAAAGCATACTTTGTATTGTGACTCAGTATGTAAAAGCGACATACTTTATTCAAGACAAAAGATGGGCTGTCTTTTCGATGCTTGATGAGTGAGCAGTCCTTGGCATCACTTCTCCGACAAGAGCAATCCCAATTTTTCCGACCCCGATCACCGCGTTACCGCGCTTGACGATCACTAAAAATTTGGCCAAGAGCTACGCAAGCGACTGTCGCAATGGAGCGCATGGAGACCGGCGGCGGCGGCAAGCACGCTGGGGCGTCAACGCACGTGCCGGCGGGCAAGAAGCGCTACGTGACGGCGCTGCTCTGCCTCTGGGTCACCACGATCTGCTACGCTGACCGTACGTGACCGATTGACTGACGCCTGTCATCGCCGTTTAACATGACCTCTCAGGTTCAATGTTTTGCTGATTTGGTTTGTGCTGCTTGGTGTGTGAATGGATTTACTGGTTGTGATGTAGGCACGAACATCGGCATTGCGCTGCCGGCGTTCGTGGACTCGAAGGAAGAGCAGGGCCAAGTACTCGCGTCGTTCTTTTATGGCTACATGGCGACTCAGGTAAGTCAGTTCCCTATCCAGTGCACACGTTCCCATTGTATTTATTTTTCACCGTTCGCTTATGCGCCTTATCTATCGTTATTGCTGTATCCCATCAGATCGTGGGCGGGTACTTTGCGACCAAACTCGGTGCCAAGGTCGTGCTGCTCACGGGCGTCGTCGTCTGGACGCTCTTCGACCTCTCGACCGTGTTCGTGGCGAAATGCACTTGGTGTCTCTTCTTCGCGCGCGCTGGCATGGGGCTGGGCGAGGGCATTCTCTTCCCATGCATGCACCAGATCTCCGGTGCGTGGTACCCGCTGCAAGAGCGCAGTCGGCTCGTGACGCTCGTCTCAAGCGGCAGCGACCTCGGCACGATCACGGCGCTCATCGTGTCGCCGGCGATCCTCGAAGCGAGCGGCTGGCAGCGCATCTTCATCGTCTTCGGCGTGCTGAGCTTCATCTGGGTCCTCGTCTTCCTGGTCTTCGGCGTCAGCAACCCGGAGCGCGATCCGACGATCTCGCACGAAGAGAAAGCCTTCATTCTCGCCAACCGCACGCTCGACCCCGTGAGCCACCGCCGCCAGTATCAAAGCAGTGAGACGATCGAGCACGAGACGCTCAACTTTCGCGTGCTGCTGACCTCGCGCCCCGCGTGGGCGATCTACATCGCGCACTTCTGCTATAACTACAGCTGGTACGTGCTGCTCGGCTGGATCCCGCTCTACTTCCGCCAGGTGCTCAATATCGACCTCGGCAAGAACGGCATCTCCGCGGCGCTGCCGTACATCTGCGGCTACATCGGCGCGCTGCTCTTCGGGCGTCTCGGTGACATCCTCGTCGCGCGCGGCTTCCGCGTGCTCCACGTGCGCCAGTTCATGAACGGCTTTGGCTTCTTCGGCTCGGCGATCTTCCTCTTCTCGCTGCGCTTCGCGACCAACGCGCCGAGCGCCGTGGCGCTGCTCTCGCTCACGCTCTACTGCAGCCGCGCGTCCATGGCGGGCTACTGGGTCAACATGATCGACATCGGCCCCAACCATGCGGCGCACGTCATGGGCGTCTCCAACACGTTCGCGACCATCCCGGGGATCGTCGGCAACGTCGTCACGGGCAAGATCCTCGCGGCCACGGGCCAGTGGGACGTCGTCTTCGGCATCGCGTCGCTCGTGCTCGTCTTCGGCGGCCTCGTCTTCCACTTCAACGCGTCTGACCAGTCGATCTACAAGACCGGACCGGGCGGTGCGAGCAGCAACAGCACGAGCGGCAACAGCAGCCCTGAGTACGGCATCCGCGCGCCGCTCACGCCGAAGGAGGAGCTGGTTGGACTCCTCCTCGATGAGGAATAGAGAGAAAAAAACAACGCCAGTGACTTGTCGAGTAGCTGTCTATAGCTTTTGTTCACATTTCTGTATGTAGCTCCTTCATTCATCCCTTCATCCATCTCTATAGCTTGTGGCGACCTTCGCTGTACCGCCCGAGCGCGATTTTCTGTAATTGCGTGGTTGAAATTTCATCCTTTGCACACTTTTTCTGCATTTCGAGGAACAAATTGGTCGCCACCACCCACTCCTCGCGCTGCTCGGCGGCGTAGATCGCTTCAATGTAGCTCTGCGACGTCGGGTAAATCCGATACGCGGCGGCGCTCCGCATGGTCGAGAAGATCTGGTCCACGAAGTGGAACTCGCTCGCCGCGTTGCACATTTCCATCACGCGATTGAAAAATACCACGTTCGGACGCACGCCGTAGGTCGCCTCCACGTCACGCAGCACCACCACCGCGCGGCGCCACGCCCCCAGATCTTCAAGCGTGTTGAGCAGCTGCAGGATTACGCGCGGCGAGATCGAGCTGCCGGTCTCCGAGTGCCACTCCTGGAGAATGCGCATCAAGTTCGTCACGCGATCAAGATCACGCGCGCGACCGCAGGCTTTCAGGTAGTTCTGGAGACTCGACTCGGAAAGGAGATCCACGACTTCGCTTGATGCGCTGTGATGGCTTTTGCTTTTGCTGTGCAGTAGTTCGTCAAAGAACTGGAGGACTCCGTCGGTATCCCCACGCAGCGCACATGCGGCCAGCACGCGCGTGTACGTGATCGAAGACGGCGGGATGCCATTGCTCTGCATCTCGTCGAGGAGCTCCGCCAACAGGTTTCGCACGCTTTCAGCTTCCGCGCGGCGAGTTTCTGCGTCAACATCGTTGAAAAATTCAGGTTCTTGCTCTCCTTCAACACTGTCGAGAGCATCTTCATCAGCTTCAAAATTCTGGTCGTCATCATCAAAATCGTCACTTTGTTGATCGTCCTCTTCGTCCTCTTCGTCATCACCCTCGTCATCACCCTCGTCATCGCTCTCGTCATCGCTCTCATCATCCTCGGCGTGTTTGCGCACCTTCGCGAACGCCTTGAGCACCATGTTGTAGGACACTGCGTTCGGAGTCAGACCTTCGTGCTGTTGCATGTGCTGCAAGACATCCATCGCTTGCAGTGGCGCACTGTCTACAGCACACGCCTGAAGCACGCGGTTGTACGCGCCAAGAGAGGCGAACCCAAGCTGCTCCTTCATCGCGTGGACGTACTCGAGCGCCTGCGCGACATTGCCCTGGCGGCCAAACGCGTGGATCAGGTTCACGAATGTGGCTTCAGTTGGTTTCAGGAGACCCGACGACTGGATCCCATTGAACAGCTCCAGCGCATCTTGCGGAGAGCCCGAGATGGCGCACAGCTGGATCGCGCCGTTCAGTACGTCGAGCGTCGGGTGGTAGTCCTGCTCGTCCATGAGGTAATGCAGGAACTTGAGCCCCACGTCGACCTGCTCCGAGCGACTGCACGCCGCAAACAGCAGGCTCAGCGTCATGTCGTTCGGCTCGAATCCTCTCGCTTTCATCGTGTTGAA
This sequence comes from Globisporangium viniferum, assembly GCA_023333705.1. Lineage (NCBI taxonomy): Eukaryota > Oomycota > Peronosporomycetes > Pythiales > Pythiaceae > Globisporangium > Globisporangium viniferum. Next base: position 24,575 of record JAASFI010000178.1, read on the forward strand.
CAAGTCGAAGGTCGTTTTCATGTCCCCGAGGCGCTGGAAGTAGTCGATCGCGGCGTTGAACACTGCGACGTCCAGATACTTGACAGGTGCACCGGCGCAAACGCGTTTGATCAGTGGAGAGATCTGGTCGTGAATCCCCTCATCATCGTCTTCTCCGTCTGCTTCCTCTGCATCACCTTCTTCAAAAGCAGCGATCCTGTCTGCTTCCTGGATAAACGTGCGGACAAGCGAAAAGTACGTCGCTTTCGTAGGTTCGATTCTGAGCTTTCGAGAGCTCCGCTGGAAGAGCTTGAGCGCTCGGTGGGCATAACTGAGTCCCTCCGGCTTTTTCTCTTCTTTCCGTAGCTCTTGGTGATGTCTCTGAGACACCTTCTTCGTCATGCTTGCATAGGCTTTCAGCATCGTGTTGATGGTGATTGTGTCTGGTGAAAGTCCACGAGTCTTGAGTTCTGCATAATACGTTTCTGCTTTGGTCACGTCGCGCTTGAGCGCACAGCAGTTTAGGAGAGCGTTGTAGGAGAAAGTCGATGGCATACAATGCGCTGTATGCTCCATCTCCTCCAGCACTCGCTCTGCCAACTCCAGGCGTCCATGTCGACTGCACATCGCCAGCACGTTGTTGAAACTCGTCGTGTCCACGCGCTGCCTCTCGATCATTTCGTCCAGTGTGTTGAGCGCAATCTCGATCTTCCCAGCGTGCCGTGCCAGCGCAAAGAGGTAGAGGTTGTAGAACTCGACTCCCAGTACAAACCCGTCTTGGTCTCCGTCATTCTCCAGCTTCTGACACAAATGCATAAACTTCTCGACGTCTTCAATCGGATTCGACGTGAAGATCCGCTCCCACTGCTTCAGGTTCCCAACTCTTCTCAACACCGACGACGCACGCTCGCTGTCTTCATCTGTATCTTCTAATGCATCAATGATCTCCCGAAACACTCTTCTCAGTCTTTCTGGGCTCTGCTTCTCTTTCTTTACCAGCTCGTTCTGCTTGGCCCGTACGGAGATCGGAAGCTGCCGAGGAGCTGCAAACGTCCATGCGATGGAGGGCGACGACGCGTCCTTCGCTTCACACAGCGCAACCAAGCGCTTCGTGTCGGCATTGGCCTTGCTATTGTTTTTGCTATTTTCTTCGGAGCCTTGAACCAAACGCTGTACTCTCGCTGCATTTTCCCAGTCTCCCAGCTGTCTGCAGGCGTCGAGCGCGGCGTTGAGCAGGTCGATTTCGACCTGAACCTGCAATTGCTCGTGCATTTCCTCTAGAAAGTCCACCACGTCGTCCGTTTTCGCGTCTTGAAGCAGCGAAAACACCAGTGCCGACTGGGAAATCGCATCTGGAGTCAGATCAAACGCGTGGATCGCCTGGAGCACCAGCGCCAGCGCTTCCTCGGAGCGGCCGCTCGCTCGATTGAATACGCGCAGCATGCAGTTCACGACCTCAATGGACGGCTCCACGCCGTCATGCAGCATCTCGTTCCAGAACTTGGTCGCCATCTTTACATTCCCGTCGCCCTTTGAGCAACAGTTGATCGCATTCGCGTACGCGAACGGTCCTGGAGGTTTGCCCGCCTCGCGCATCTGCTGGAGCACGTGCCCCGCTTGCTTCAACTTGCGCTTCTTGCTGCACGCGACCAGCGCCGTGTTGAAGCTGCGCGTGCTCACGCGATCGAACGCGACCATCTCGTCGAGCAGCGCGAGCACTTGGTTCACATCCCCGCGTTGACTCCACTCGAACAGCAGCGCGTCGTAGTTTTGCGTCCAAATGACTGGCTTGCGTGGCTCTATCGTCGCATTCGGGAGAGTGCCGTTGCTGCTGCTGCTGCTTGGCGCGCGCAATGCGGAAACGATCTGCGCGGCGGTGCGGAGGTCCTTGCGATCGAGGGCGGCTCGCAGGTGCTGGTTGTAGTACGCATTGCTCTGGCCATGCTCCAATCCGATCACTGCCAGCAACTCTTCACGCGATCTGCCGCCAGTAGCAGCAGTAAAAGCGGCAGGATTGACGCCACCAGCCTTGCCATGAGCTCGATGGGCTGTGTCTTGCAGCAGCACTTGTGAAGATGACGCTGGTGCGGATGGTAGTGACGAGGAAGTCGCGAATGCCGCGCGCTGTGGTGGACCTGTGCATCCGACTGAAGAGCTGCGGATGAGCGCACCATGGAGCGCGTGAGTCCTGGTGGTGCTAGTGCTACTGCTGTTGCTCAGAGCACCGAGACGCAGGCGGCGCTGCGCCTGGAAGAGAGGCGCTGATGGAAGCCGCATGCTTGCTTGTGTGGTGCTGTGCTTTATGAGGTTTGCTCCAATGGCTTGTCTCGCAATTGAGTCGAATCCTCTCTAAAATCGGTAAATCTATAATTTGATAAGAGCTATTTCCTTTGAAAAATCGAAAAAGGTTAACCTTGAAATATCTGAGATTGTATATATTCTATAATATGATAGTGTTTTATATTGTTTTGGCGAATCTATCTTGAAAGACTGATTAAAATGAGGAATTCTGTACTGTACTTCTGCAAATCAGAATTTCGACATTTGAAGTGTGTGTAAAGCATATCCCTAAATCTAGACTCTCTAAATCTCGAGATCCGCTTGCCCCCCCTTCCTTCTTTCACACAAGAGCCAAACCAAAGCGAAAGCAGTAACTGAAGAAGGAAGCGAGCGATCATGTCGGCGTCCACGACGGAGGAAGAGCGTGCACAGGTGCTCAGCGCCTACAAGGCCAAGGTGCGCGAGCACAGAGAGATGGAGTCCAGGTGCGTTCTCTTTAGTGCCATTCGTCACTCTCTCTGCACGGTGCTGAGCTGCATGCAGTAATGGAGAGATGAAGATGGATCTTTTGGATCTTTTCACGGCTGTCGGACGATACTCATGCTGATGATCTCTCTTCTTCTCTTGGATATGCGTGCTCTATGGGCATACAGAGTCAAGAACATGCGTGAGAACGTCAAGGCGCTCGTTCGCGAATACAACAAGACCGAGGACGACTTGAAGGCGCTGCAGGTGCGTTTGCAAGTGTGCGCTTATCAATGGAACTATCTGTAAACGCATAGACTGACTGACCCAATATTTCTCCACCCCTTGGTGTTGTTATTGTTATTATCTTACAGAGCGTGGGTCAGATCATCGGTGAAGTGCTGCGCCAGCTGGACGACGACCGCTTCATTGTGAAGGCGTCGAGTGGTCCGCGCTACGTGGTCGGCTGCCGCTCGAAAGTGGACAAGACGAAGCTCAAGGCGGGCACGCGTGTTGCGCTCGACATGACGACGCTCACGATCATGCGCTACTTGCCGCGCGAGGTTGACCCGACGGTGTACCACATGCTCAACGAAGACGCCGGCAACGTGTCGTTCTCGAGCATCGGTGGGCTCAACGAACAGATCCGCGAGCTGCGCGAAGTGGTGGAGCTGCCGCTGACGAACCCGGAGCTGTTCCTGCGCGTGGGCATCAAGCCGCCAAAGGGCGTGCTCCTGTACGGACCTCCTGGCACGGGCAAGACACTCCTGGCGCGTGCGCTCGCGTGCAACATCAACGCGACGTTCCTCAAAGTGGTCGCGAGTGCGATTGTCGACAAGTACATTGGTGAGAGTGCGCGTGTGATCCGCGAGATGTTTGGCTACGCGCGCGACCACCAGCCGTGTGTGATCTTCATGGACGAAATCGATGCGATCGGTGGCAGCCGCTTTTCGGAAGGCACGTCGGCGGATCGCGAGATCCAGCGTACGCTCATGGAGCTTTTGAACCAGCTGGACGGCTTCGACGCGCTCGGCCAAGTGAAGATGGTGATGGCGACGAACCGACCGGACATCCTGGATCCTGCGCTGCTGCGTCCGGGTCGTCTGGACCGAAAGATTGAGATCCCATTGCCCAACGAAGCCTCGCGCATGGACATCCTCAAGATCCACTCGGGTCCGATCACAAAGAAGGGCGAGATCGACTACGAGTCGATCGTAAAGCTCACGGACGGCTTCAACGGCGCCGATATCCGAAATGTGTGCACAGAGGCCGGCGTGTTTGCGATCCGCGCCGAGCGCGACTACGTGCTGGAAGAAGATTTCATGAAGGCGGCGCGCAAGCTGGGCGAGACGAAGAAGCTCGAGTCCAAGATGGACTACAGCAAGGTCTAAAGTGCTGTTCTCTAGGCGTATTCTACCATCACCAGCTTTGTGAGAGAGGAGAGCGCAACAAGAGAGAGAGCGTTCATTTAGGAAGCGAGATCGAGCGAAGGATTGGGTGAGATGCTTGACTGCGATTGCGCTCGCAAAAAAAGGTAACGAAAAGAGAGAAACAAAAAAGAGAGAAAGTCGAAACGCGTGTGTTTTCTTTCTTCCTTGGCGCGTGCATCGTGCGAGAAGGCTTTGCGATGAGTTTGTGGCCCGTGCTCCCTGTTGATATGCTTCTCTTTGTGAGACGAGGGTGAGTGTTGCAGCTCGCAAATGCATCATGAAATCTGTCGAACTACACGAGCACGAGCTGGTGTGGTTGTGCTGTGGCGCACCATTCCCTAAAGTACTATTCACATGTTGACGAAGCCACAGAGCCTCTGCGTGAAAGCTGCGCTCCTAATCCTCCAGGATTCCTTCAAGCACTTGAACTTTGCTGCTGTATGACTTGTTGCTTGATGAGATGAGATGAGATGGTGCCTTCTCACACTTTTGGCTCTCTTTCCGCTGTTGGACTGTTTGTTCTCTTGGTGGGTGATGATGGAAAAGAAAACCCGTTGTCGGTTTCAGAATGCCAGTTTGTGCTGGCCAATCAGATCAGAATTATTCTGATCTCGCGGTCTGATTGGCCAGCACAAACTGGCATTCGTTGACAATTTCTTCTAGCAGAGGGTAAAATCCCTATATTAATATTTTGCAAGCGCCAAAATGTGCGCACAACTGCGTCACGCATCCCGCAACCCAATCACAATCTCTTCCGCACAGCTCTTACCACCGCTCAGTAAGTAGTGAGCAGCTTCAAGCGCACCACCCTTCATTCTCCCCATTGCTTCTCTGCTCCACAAGTACCACCAGCAGCAGCACCATCGCCACCATGGACTCTCCCTTCATGCGCGCGATCCGGCGCGTGAAGCCCATCGAGCACTTTCAGCAGAGCAAGCACGCGTCGCTCAAGAAGTGTCTGACGCTCGTGGACCTCATCGCGTACGGCGTCGGGTGCTCCGTCGGCGCCGGGGTGTACTCGCTCGTTGGCGTCGGCGCGCAGATCGCGGGACCGGCGATTTCGCTCTCGTTCCTGATCAGTGGCATCGCGTGCATCTTCACGTCGCTCACGTACTCGGAGTTTGCAGCGCGCTTGCCGGTACGTTTGTATGTGGATGGTGTTGTATCATGTGTGGTGTGCGGTGTGCGCTAACGTTCCGTTGGTGCAATGAATGCTGTGATATTGATATTGCTATTATGTAGGTGACTGGCTCGGCGTACACGTTTGTGTACATCACGTTTGGCGAACTGGCGGCGTGGCTCATTGGCTGGAACCTGACACTTGGATATGGCATCTCTGCAGGTACAAATCGCCCAATTACCTCTTCGTTTGGTGTCATCGCATGCGCAAAGAATGATAGATAGGCTAACAACGTCGCTTATTATTTTCTCTAGCTGGCATTGCGCGAAGCTGGGCGGCGTACGCGGACCTGTTCCTGCAGAACTGGGGCATCCACATCCCGCACTGGATGGTCACGACGGAGATCATGGGCATGTCCTGCAGTCTGCTGGCGTCGCTGCTCGTGCTTGCGTGCACGTTCATCCTGCTCGCTGGGGTTCATGTACGAATCCATGTCGCTTGTGGCTCCGCAACATTGCGGTTGTGTGGTGGCTGACGTATCTCGTTTTTGACTGGTATTAATTATCAACAGGAATCCGCCAAGTTCAATGCGCTGGTGACGTTCTTGAACATCTCGGTGCTGCTGTTTGTGATTTCGTTCGGGAGCACGCAGATCGAGACGACGAACTGGGAGAACTTCATGCCGGCGGGCGTGCATGGCGTCATGACTGGCGCCGGGGTCGTGTTCTTCGCGTACCTGGGCTTCGACATGGTCGCGTGTCTCGCAGAGGAGGTGCAAGAGCCGCAGCGCACGCTCCCGAAAGGCATCATCGGCTCGCTGCTCATCTCCATGACGATCTACGTCGGCGTATCGCTCGTTGTCACGGGCATGGCGCCGGTGAGCGTACTGGGCAGCGCCGTGCCGCTCGTGAACGCGTTCGCGTACCACAACACGCCCTGGGCGGGCACGATCGTGTCGTTTGGCTCAATTTTCGGACTCACGACCGCGGCGTTCACGTGCTTGATGGGGCAGCCGCGCATCTTCTACCAGATGGCGAAGGACGGACTGCTCCCGGAGATCTTCGCGAAGCTCCACCGAGAGACCCAAGTGCCCGTGGCGAGCACGATCTTCACGGGCGTACTGGTCGCGGCCATCTCGTTCGTGTTTGATCTGGACTTTCTCGCGAACGTGATCTCCTGCGGGACGCTCCAGGTGTTCACGTTTGTGAACGCGGGCGTGCTGCTGCTGCGCATGAAGTCACCGTTTGAAGCAGACGAGAACAGCGCCGCCAGCAAGAAGACGGTGGTGAAGCGAGTCGTGGCGTTTGTGCTCGCAAGCTTTGCGCTCTCGTTCTCGTTCGTGTTCGACCTGCACTGGATCGGCCAGAGCGCGCTCGGCGTGTTGCTGGCGGCGTCATTCTGGACCATCCAGCGCTTGGAGAAGATCAGGTACGCTTCAAAAACCATCAGAACCATATCACTATGGAATACGCGTTGGCTGACTGATTTGTATGGTTTTGTACGCTTTGTATAGTGACAACTCGACGTCGTTCAAGTGCCCGCTGGTGCCGCTAATCCCGTGCCTGGGGATCCTGGCGAACATCTACATGATGGCGAGCATCCCAGCGGCTGGATGGTACGAAACGTGCACCACGAATGTCTCTCTCGCTTTCCAAGCAATGGCCAATTGAGTCTCCCTCACATTGTTTCTGTTTGTGTGCTTCTTTGTGTAGGTGGGGTGTTCTGATTTGGCTCTCGGTCGGCAGTGGCGTGTACCTGAGCTACGGGATCCACAACAGCGCGCTCGTCCCCAACTCGATCAAGATGCCGCTGCTATAGACAAAGCGAAGAAAATAGGCAAACAACCTCTTTGATATCTCGCCTTGCCACTCGTAGAAAGAGTTCTTGTAGTAAGTAGACTTCCATAGCCCAAGTGGCCAACGCCATGTGCATTTCTATAAACCTTCATGACTTGCTTGATAGACATTGGTGGTGCAAACTTTGAACGCGTGTGGTCCACCCAAAATGTGGCCATTTGGTAATCAGAAAATGTAGCCATAAATAGCTTTTCATTTCCTATTTATAGGTTGCCATAACGATACATGATGCACAAAGTGATTGACATGAGCTGTCAATGACGATGGCGTCATTCATTCATCCATTCACAGAGCATTCGTAAGAAATGGAATGAGCCTGTCGTGAATGGACCACCTCACTAGAGCCATGGCGCCGTCGTCGATCCGGTACCTTCTGCCAATCCCATCGCCAGATAGATGCTCTCATTCGGACTCTGATGATGACGACGATGACCAAGAGGCTGAGCGAGAGCATCAAATGGTGGAGCTCTACCAGCAGGCAAAGCCCCTCGTGCACCCGCACTCGAGCGCGGCGATCAAGACACTCGGCAAGATGCTCGACGACCCGGAGCTCATGCGCCGCATGCTGCAGCGCAACCAGAAGCTCACGGGGTCACTGTCCGATGGCCAGAACGCACATATAGAGCCTGCTTCTAATAGTGCTGGTCTTCATTATCACCAAGCGGTTGAGCGACTCGAGTTCATGGCAGTCTGTGAGGAGATGATGCTGCGCTTCGACCTCCAAGCGCGCGAGTCGCGTGGCATCCGAGTCGCGGCGGTCAAGCAGCTGCTCGGGTACTACGGTCTCCACGTCGACAACGTCGCGTATCGCCGCTGGGAGCAGCGATTACCTGAAGACACAAAGAAAGTGACGGTGTCGATGCTCATCCAGGCGTTCCAGCTCTGGTTCCGTGAGAAGTTTATCATTGAGCACTTTAAAAGCTTCAAGCAGCATCAGGCTCGGTCCAATACAAACGAACCAGATCTGAATTCGAGTCACAGAGGCGGTGGCGGTAGCTTGAAAGCTAAAGTCAGGGCTGAGCTGCTGCTGCAGCGGTCAAAAGCCCTCGAGAAAGCGCAATCTGCGCCTCATCTGCACCCGTTTGAGTTTCTCAAGGAGCAGAACGACGCCAGTTTAGCGTTCGACTACGAGAAATGTGCCAAAAGTCCACCGAAGATCACGAAAACCCTCGACGAGACCAACTCGCTCAAGAGCAAACTGATCATTCACGCGACCCAGGAGCTGCGACGCAAGACCAAGATCCTCAGCCGCTTGGACGCACCCCAGCCACCCATTTCGTCTTCTTCAAACAACACCAACAACAACACCGAATTGCTGACGCACACGTCGTCATCACCGTCTCTTTTGAACTCTGGTTCAACTGGAGGACAACCAAATCAGACTCATGAGCGCCTGCATCAGGAGAAGCTTGCGCGCGACGTCCTCAAGCGCTGCTCGGTGCACTCGCTGGCGCCGCCGAACCGCGCGAGAGCCAACAAGTCGATCCCACAGATCCGCCAGCAGAAGGCCCAGCAAGCGCTCGCCAAGCAGACGCGCCTGCAGAACATGGAGACCGCCAAGGCGTTCTCCGCGAGCATCGCGATGATCTCGCGGCACATCCAGAACGAAGAGCTCCGCGACCTTCGCGACGCCCACCGAGAGCAGCAACTTGAAGTTGTCGACGACCGCAAAGCGTGGGACCGCACGCACAAGGCGCACTGCCGCGCGCTCGCCGAGGACAAGAAGAGCCAGCACCTGCGCGAAGTGCACGCGATGAAGGCGATCGCAAAGGAGGAGCTGGAGCTCGTGCGCAGCTACCTGAGCCTGCGGCAGGACATGCTCAAGTGCAACAAGCAGCCGTTCGCGCTCTCCGAGTCCACGAGCACGATCTTCCAGCGGCCGCCGGAGATCCTCGCGGCGAAGGCGACCGTGAAAACGGCCAAGCAGAAGAAGAAGCTGCTCGCGATCGAGAAGGAGCACCTGGACCACGTGCGCAGTCTACAGCTGCTCGACTACGTCTACGACAAGAAGCGCGCGGTGATGGAGGCGCTCAAACCCAAGGCCGAGGCGGCGCTCGTCGACGTGGAGCTGGAGGTGTCTGCTGAAGATACCAATGCGAATGGCTCGCTGCAGGTGGCGATGGAGCAGCTCTGGGAGCAGCTCCGTGAGAGCGGCCAGCTGGACGTGATGAGCGCGTTCCTGCCGCCGCCCAATTCGCCCCCAGCTGCGCTCAAGTACTTTGGCACGAGCCGCCCCGTGCTGCTGCCATCGTTTGCATCGAGCGCGGATCGGAATTTGTAGGATAAATAGCAAGAGAGACACTGGGAATAGACAGCAAATGGTCGGGTGAAGGATGGTAAAATGCATGCAATTGAATTGGTTGAGGCCTTGTGGTTGTGTCTATGTGTCGTCGTCTAGTGGGAGAAGCCCTTGCTGGCCTTGAACTTCTTCTTGGCGATCGTCTTGGGGTTGAAGCGGCCGCGCTTGTGCATCTGCTTCCACTTCTGGCGCCCGGCCGTGCTCTTGCCCACGCCGTAGTTGCCGAACGTGATGCGGTCCTCCTCCTTCGCGGGCTGCTTGGGCTTCTTCTCGCCGTCATCACCACCGTCGGCATTCCGCACCACGTCGTCGTGCTCGCCCTCGTCGCCGTGCGTGAACGTGTGCAGCGGGTCGTTGTCTGTTCGCCGCTTGCCGTCCTTGTTGCCGCCCAGACGCAGGCGCTTGCTCGTCTTGGACTTCTTCTTCTGCGGCGCCGCGGCCTGCAGCGCGATCGGCACTAAATAGTCCGGCACGGTTGCCAGGTGCGGCTGCACGCGCGCGGTGCCGATCGCCTTGTCGTGCTCCAGGATGTTCAGGTCGCGTGGGTTCGCCTCAAAGTGCGACACGAGCTTCTCCGAGTTCAGGATCTCCTTCTTTACGTCCGCGAGCTGCGCCTCGCGCACCGCGACGGTCGTGACCGCGCGGCGCACGTCCTCTACGCGGTACCGGAAGCAGTCGATCTCCTTGAGGTCGAACGAGAGCTCGGCCGGCTGCTTGAGCAGGTCCTTCGACGGCGTCAGCACGGGCTTCTGGCTCGCCTGCACGCGGTCGAGCGCGCGCTTCTGCTTGGCGTCCGCGAGCGAGAGCAGCGACAGCGCCGTGCCGGTCGCGCCACCACGCGCGGTACGCCCGATGCGGTGCGTGTACGCGCGCACGCTCTTGGGGAAGTCCACATTGATGACAAAGTTCACGCCGCGGAAGTCCACGCCGCGCGACACACCATAGGACTCGTCGCGCTTGCGCTTGTTGTTCTTGCTTTTGGCGTTCTTCTTTGCGGAAGTGTCTTCTTCTTCGTCGGCTTCTTCATCGTCGTCTTCGGCCATGTCAGCGTCGTCGTCCTCGTCGTCTTCGTCGTCGGCTTCATCGTCTTCAGCGGCGTCTTCGTCGTCGTTCTCCTCTGCGTCGACCTCCGCGTCCTCTTCAGCCTCTTCGTCGTCACCTTCGACTTCTTCATCGTCCCCTTCCTCTTCATCGTCGGTGTTTTCTTCCTCGTTGTCTTCATCGTCTTCCTCTTCTTCCTCATCAGACGCCTCGCCCACGTCGCGGTCCACGCTGTCGTCCGTGGCGATCAAGTAGTCAAAGAGACCGCGGTTGTACTCTTCGATGATGTGCTGGCGCGAGTTGTGCGGCAGCTCCGCGTTCAACACGGCGCTCTTGATGATGAACTGCTCGAAGAAGAGCTTCAGGCGGTACGCGGCCTCGGTCGAGTTCACAAAGAAGATCACCTTGCCCTGGATCACGCCCAGCTTGATGAGCGCGTAGACCAGCAGGTCCTTGTCGTTCTGCGCGACTGGCAGGAAGTACTGCTGCAGCTTGCCGTCGGTCTCGCCCTCTTCGAGCTTCACGACCGCTGGGTTGTGCAGCACCGACTTCTTGAGCTTCTCCAGCTCGGGACTCAGCGTCGCGGACATGCAAAAGTTCTGGCACGCCTTTGGCAAGTGGTTGAAGATCGTGCGGATGTCCTCGCCGTAGCCGAACGACAGCACCAAATCGGCTTCATCGATCACGAGCGTCTGCACCGATTCCTTGAGCTTCAGGTTGCCAGCTTCCAGGTGGGCGACCAGTCGACCTGGCGTCGCGATGACCACGTCTGGCACATCACGAAGCAGCGCCTGCTGCGCGCTCATGCTCTGTCCGCCAAGCGCCAGGAGACTCACGACATCGTTGCAGTAGTACATGAGCTCGCTCATGTGTTTCTTCGTCTGCTCCACCAGCTCTTTCGTCGGCACGAGCACGAGCGCCTTCACGGACGGCTGCAGCGCGTTGGCGCTGGACTGGTCCTGCTTCTGCTGCAAGATCTTGTGCAGCAGCGGCAGCGCAAACGCCGCGGTCTTACCCGAGCCAGTGCGCGCGCGCACAAGCAGGTCCTTGCCCTGCATCGCCAGCGGGATGCAGTGCACCTGCACAAGCGTGGCGTGCACGAAGCGCATCTTGGCGACCGCCTTGGTGAGACGGCGGTCGAGCCCGAAGTCGCATGACGCGAACGGCTGCTTCGCGTCCAGGAGGTTCTCGCTCACTTTCCCGAGCTGCTGCTGGTCGGCCATCTTGATCGATCGAGGTGCTGTCACGTGCAGTAGCTGCTAGCTCAATGCGATCGATCGCTTCGCTTCCCAATGCTCCTCTCAATAACGTTTCGAGAAACAAGAGCTCCTGGGAATTGACTGGACGCCAGTGAGAAAACCGGTATTTCGAATGCAGCTATCCTGTGAGCTCACAAATAACTGAAATTGTGTTGTGATTTCAGTTATGTGCGTCCCAATTGTGTGAAATGGTCCACCAATTTTGTGAATCCGCTCACATAGCCTTTCATATGGTTACATCTATTATACAGGTAAATATGCTCAAATTTAAACATTGACATTTGTATAAAGGATTTATGACGATAATTTATCTCTTAATAGCTGCTAGTAGACGGCGTCGTTCAAAATTCAAAAAAGCGAAAAAAAGGACACGACACATTTTCGCGCGCGCGTCATCGGAGACACGAGAGAGAGCAGACGCGGAAGCGAAGACGATCGATGAGCGGCCCGATACTGTCAGGCGGCGCGGTCAGCGTGAGCATGAGCACCGGCAGCGGAAGCAGCAGCAGCATCAGCGCGCAGACGCTCGCGGGGGCCGCCGCCTCCGCGGCAGCATCAGCTGCGGCGGCGTCGGTCGAGTCGCACGTGCAGGTGGCGGTGCGCTGCCGCCCGCTGAACGAGCGCGAGAAAGCCGCGGGGCGACCGCCCGTGCTGCAGTGCAAGACCAACACGAACGAGATCGCGGTCGCTAAGCGCAAGAACTACTCGTTCGACAAGGTCTACGGCCAGTACTCGACGCAGAAGGACGTCTTCAAAGCGACTGTGAAGCCTGTGGTCGACGAAGCGCTCGCCGGGTACAACTGCACTGTGTTTGCGTACGGACAGACCGGCACGGGCAAGACCCACACAATGCAGGGTGCGTTGTCCCCCGACGACGATATGGCGGGCATCATCCCTCGCTGTGTGCGCTACATCTTTGACGCGCTGCAGTCGAGCAGTCAGGAGTACAGCGTCAAGGTGTCGTTTCTGCAGCTCTACAACGAAGAACTCAAGGACCTGCTGGCGCCAGAGTCCAAGAAGCTGCGGCTCATGGAAGACCCCAAGCGTGGCGGCATCTACTGCCAGAACCTGCTGGAAGTCACGACGACGACTGCGGGTCAGGTATTCGAGCTGCTCGAGGCTGGCGTCAAGAACCGCATCACATCCGAGACGCTTATGAACGAGAACTCGAGCCGCTCGCACAGCATTTTCACGATCCGCATTCACAGCAAGGAGAGCAACCCAGGCGGCGAAGATCTGATCAAGACCGGACAGCTCAACCTCGTGGATCTCGCAGGCTCCGAGTGTGTCGGACGCTCTGGTGCGAGAAACGCGAGAGCGCGAGAGGCAGGCAACATCAACCAGAGTCTGCTCACGCTCGGTCGCGTCATCACTGCGCTCGTGGACAACCACCCGCATATCCCCTACCGAGACAGTAAGCTGACGCGACTGCTGCAGGAATCGCTCGGTGGCCGCACCAAGACGACGATCATCGCGACACTCGCTCCATGCGCAGACAGTATCGACGAGACGCTGAGCACGCTCGAGTACGCATATCGCGCGAAGAACATCAAGAACAAACCTGAGGTGAACCAGAAAACGACGAAAGCGGGGCTTCTGAAAGAGTACGGCAACGAGATTGAGACGCTGCGAAATGCGCTCCAGGCGGCGCGTTCGAAGGACGGCATTTATCTGCCTCCAGCCCAGTTTGCTGAGATGCAGGAGCGCATTTCCGGCCAGGCTGTGCAGCTATCGGAGCTCGAAGATGAGCTGGAAGTCCGAAACAAGGCGTGCAAGGAGCTGGAAGATGAAGTGCGGCATCAGAAAGAAGAGATGAAAGAAATGGAGAAGGCGAAGCAGGAAGCGGAAGACAAACTGACTGAAGTGCAGAGCGAACTTGCGCAGACACAGAGCCAACTGGAACAAACTGCTGCGAAGCTGGCGAGAACAGAGGTCGAGCTGCATGCGTATCAAAAGAATGAGAAGGTGCTGCTGGCGAATGGCGAGAGAGCAGCAGCGATGTTTCAAGAAAGCGAGGAGCGTGCGCTGCGTTTGATGGAGAAGATCGGTAAGTGTCTGATTGTGTGCTCTTGTGTTACTTCTGTGAGCTCTTTGGTGCTAACTGACAGTGTGGGATTGCTTAAACCTCCTCCTGATTCGAAGAACGCAAGCGCCGAGTAGCCGAGTCCAACAGCAAGTTGGCGAGCTCGTTCTCCGAGAGATCAGCCGCCCAGATCGCCGAGTTCCAAGCACGACTGCTGCATCACCAAGGTGAACAAGAAGCGTTCGTGTCAGATGTGACAAAATCCATCGAGCAGCTTCAAACTGCGCATTCTGCTGATTTAGAGGAGCTGGTGAGATTGTTGGAAAACTTGCAAGCGTTGATGAGTGCCCGACGAGAGCAGCAAGAGAAAGAAAACGAGCAGGAGAGAAAGACGAACAAGCAGATCTCGGACAAATTTGAACTATCCATAAGCGAAAAGGATAGCGCAATGCAGAGCGATCTCGAAAAGCTGATCGACTTGAGCTCGAGCCACGCGTCGAAGGTTGCCAAAGAGCTTGATGTGGCAAAGGAGAAAAACGTCAAGTTCTTGGAAGACGTGGAGGCGAAACTCTCCAGCTCTCGAACCGAGATGGCGCAATTTCTGTTGGAGCAGAGCCAGAAGCTGTTGGAGCTGCAAGCTACGATTGATGAGTCCATTGAGGAGCAGACCAAGCAACTACAGGCGAACAAAGATAGTCTTGTGGCTGCACTGAAGGACACGTATGCGAAACAGCAGCACGAGATGACCGAGATGAAGAAGCAACTCACTGCGTACGTCGACAAGTGCGTTGCAACACAAGCTGAAAAACTTCAAGAACAGACGTCATTCATCAAGAAAAATGCAAGTGAGCAAGAACACCAGCTGAAGAACGTCCGCAATGTGACAGAGCGTGATATTCTGACATCAGTGAAGGCGCTTTCCAGTCAGAACACCAAACAGGAGGCCCACTCGATGGAGTTGCAGGATCGTGCTGTCAGTATGCGAGGCGAAGTCAATGAGATTGGAGCTCGGCATGGCGACCTCATCATTTCGAACTTGGGTGAGCAAAAACAGTCAATCGAGAGAGCAGCGCAGATGGGCAGCGCTGCCAGCAAGAAGCTGATAGAAGTCTTGGCTGAGCAAAGCAGCTCCAGCTCTGCTGCTATTGACAGACGACAAGCTTCGAATGACAAGTTCATCGGGAACCACGAAGGAATTCGGTCGAAGTTATCAGGTGGTCACTCTACCTTGCAGAAGAGTCTTGACAACAACGTCAGCGCGGCCAAGAGGAAGTTCGAGCAGGTGTCGCAATTGGCTGAAACTGTTGTCAAAGAATCAACACAGGACTCCACCCAGCAGCGTCACGAACTCGAGACGTACCTGAAGAAGCGAAAGGTAAGTGGTTCTCTTGTGTTTTCTCAAGCTGCTTTGCGTTGCATTGTGCGATTCTCACGCCAGTGTTTTCTTGCTATTTGGTTAGATTGACGAAGAAACCGGGTCGACGCCAAAGAAGAAGAGCTTCTCGTTCCCATCCTTCCAAGCTACAAAGATTGCGACGGAAAGCGATGTTGGAGGTGCTTCGTTCGCAGAAACGCTGGAAGAAGCCCAAAGTCTGAGATCATTTAGCGGTGCGTCCAAGGCAAGTACTGCAAGCACTAGCAGCGTCCATTCGAATGAGAGCGATGAAAACTCAGCGGATCCGACTGCTCCTGGGAGTGACAATGGAAAGGAAAACGAGACGGAAAGCCCCGCATCAGAGCTCAGCAGCGTCAAGTCAACGCCACCAACGCCATCAGGTAGCAAAGGCAACCGATTTGCTCTAAATAGTGTTTCTGGGGTTTCTAACGAGAGCAAATTCAAATCTGCAGCGAGTGGCGCGGACCGAAAGCTGAAGTTTGGGGGCAAAAGCGCGTCGTCTATCCAGGCGCCAAGGAAATTTCGATAAAGAAAGCGAACCCATGCTCGCCCCTGCAGTTGAAGACACTAAGTTAAGTAAGTTTATTCGTGCGTGTCCATCGCTTGGCATGCCAGGTTTTGTAATTTGGTAAAGAAGGATCTTCGCGAAGGAGGGTGTTTCGATGTGTGTTTACAGCATTATCTGTCCCGAGCCGATCACGAGTCTTCACAGTTTAATGATGGTCTGTCAAACTGTAGATCTGCGTATCCTTCCTCGACTATGTCACGACTCGATCAAGCCGCAGTCGACGATTTTGCATGGTGCGCAAGGGCGATCGTGCAGAGTTTCCAAGTTCCCGATTGTCAGAATCGCGTGAATTCCGCTCACGACTCGTCCAAATGCGACTTTCAGAACAGAAAACAGAACAGTAAACGACACAGAGTCACTCAGTGGAACCACTCGACCAAGTCACATGCAAGGCCGCTCCTGTACCTTTGTTCCGGTCCAGCCACGGCAGCGGCGCTAGGGTGATGAAGAACTGGGAGCCGTTTGTGTGAGGACCAGTGTTCGCCATTGACTGATGAAAGAGAGAATGCCGACACAGTCAAATCAGAGCAAGAGGGCTTCGATGACGATCAATCTGAAAGGAGAGCAGAGTCTACATACCACAATCCCAGTCGCGTTGTGCGAGATCACGAAGCTCTCGTCAGGGAAACTGCGTCCAAAGAGCGACCGGCAAGCCCCGTCACCCTCTCCGTTGCCAGCGACGTCCCCCGCCTGGATCCACCCGCCGCGAACAATCCTGTGCACAATGTTGTCTTTGTAGCTGAGCATCTGGGTCTCGTCCATAATGTCAGGCACTTTGCCCTGACAGAACGCGATGAAATTGTCGCACGTGCGTGGGCAAACGCGGTGGAAGAGCTCGATCTCGATGCGCGGGAGCGCCACGCCGTCCACATCGAACGTGAGGTACACGAACTTGTTGCCCGAGAGCTGTCGGGTTCGGAAGAGCGCCTGCTTCGCTGCCATGTCCGCCTTGGACTGCAAAGTCTCCTCTGCCAGTTCGATCTGCTTGCTGTATTCGAGAATGTCGCGGTCGCCTCCGAATGCTGCGATCGCCAGGATCTCGTTCCGAGAGAGCTGCGTTTTCTCCACCACGATCTGTAAGAGCCCCTCTTCGCCCTCGACGTACTTGTCGCCATTCACGAGTAGAAATGGGTGCGTGGACTGCTGGTGCTTGACGCGTTTCGCCCTCGGAATGACGTCTTTGTGCGCGTCCAGGAGCGCCAGGTACTCGATCTCCATGCCTCCGTGGATGCGAGGAAGCAGCTGCGTGTGCTCGACCGACAGCTCTTGCAGGATCAGCCGGCAGCGCTGGAACTGCACGTCGCGCAGCATGCCCACGAGCTCACAGATCAAGCTGCCCATACTGTTGTAACGTGCTCTCCTCAAGTTGGAAGGCTACTACTGCCCCTGCTTGGCTTGGACGTCCGACGTGCAAGCACAAGAAAGACAATCAACGAGCTTGTCAGCGACAAAGTCTATTTGAAGGTGGTAGGAGATGCTGCAAAATTAGCATCGACAACCGCAACGGAGAAGACCAAATGTCGACAGGTTTCACTCAAACTCGCCACCTTGAAGAGGTGATCTGTCCTGTCGGGCTCAACTGTTGTTTTCATTCTTGACTCACCACTCTTTCTTTGCCTACCAGGATGAGCTCCAGCGTCGACCAACTCCTCGGGTACCCGCTCTCCAGCTATGACACGTCCTCCTCCAAGAGCTACTCACTGCTTGCTTCAGTTGTCTGTAGGATAATAAATAGGGAAACGTGTATTTGCCTTGCGGTTTCTTAACAACAGCACATGCGTTCTACAATCTAGAAAGCTTCCTTGTCTGCGTGTGTGCGATTTTCTATAGTGAGCGCGCCAGCTACATCTACAGCCCGCTCATGGTGGGCATCGCCGTCATAACCGAACTGATGGTGGCTTCCAGCCGCAGGTCGTAGCGCAGCCGCTTGAGGTCCGCAAGCGAGCGGATCTTGTGGAACTGGATGCCGAGCGCGCGACTCACGTGCTCTTCCTCAGCGCCGTCGCCGATCGCGATAAACTCGACGCTAGCACTGGTATTGCTGCTGCTGCTGCTGCTGCTGCTGCTGCTGCTGCTGGTGTCACTGCTATCACTGTCCTCACTGTACTTGCGCATGATCTGCTCAAAGCAGTGCTGCTTGTGCAGCTTTGACGAGCTGTAGACCGACTCGATCGGGAAAAACGTGTCGAGCTGATAGATCAAGCACTTGCAGAGCGCAGGCGCCAGTTGCGTGTTCGTGACCATGAGGTTGATGTTCTCGTACTCCACACCAGCGTCTTGCTCGCTGCTCAATGATCCGCTGGTGGTCGCCGTAGCTGCTGGCTTGACCTTGCTGTGGTTGTTGCTGTTGGAAGTGAGCAGCTCCAGCACTTGGCGCGCTTCTCGCAGCCAACCGGTTGAAAACGCGTCGATCGCCGCGACGAGTGCTTCTCGGATCGCAAACCACTCGCTCCTCTCGTCGCTCAGGAAATCGACGGTGCCTTCACGCTCGTAGATCTCTCGAATGCGCTCATAACGCGCCGCCAAGTCTGCCAGTGACACTGTCGAAGTTGTATTCGCCGCGCCGTTATTGCCTTCACTAGCAGCAGAGGCAGCAGCAGCAGCGCCATTGCGAAGACAGTTAATGTGGTCGATGTCGGCGTCGTGGAGGTCGTTGAAAAAGAAATGGCGCTCGAGCATCGCGAGCATGAACGTCATCATCTGCTCGCCAAGCTGCACGCCCGTCGCGATCTCCTTCCCGTGCGTCTGTGCGAACGCGCCTGTGTACAGCGACGCAAAGAGCACGAGCGTCTCGTCGAGGTCCCAAATGAACACGCGGCGCTTGCGCGTCACGGCTTGTTTCTTGTGCTTCGCACTCGCCTTGTGGACCAGCGGACGGGTTTCCAGCGGACTATTGCTATCGCTGTTGCCATTCGCATAGAGACCACGTGGGTTCCTGCTGTTGCTGTTGCGAGCGCCAGTGTTCGATCGCTGCTTCTTGAGCGGACGCCGGGATCCCGCGTCATCGCCACCGCCTCCTTCTTCTTCTTTCTGCTTCTGGAGTCGATTCGCATTCGCCTCGCTGGTCGAGTCGCGCGTGTTGCTCTCATTCGTTGTGCTGTAGCGGCGGCTCTGACGATGACTCTGGCTCTGGAACTCAGCGGTGCTTCTTCGTTGCGCGCTGGTTTCGACTGGATGCGTACTCGCCGACGTCGAGCCCATGCCGCAAACGCGGATCATCGCGCCGAACGTACGTCGCGGAGACGGAAGCACCGCGTTGCGCTGGAGCGTTTCCACGCACTCGAGGCCGAGCAGCAGCCCCAACGCGCCGCAGATACTGACGCACACCATCGGCAGCAACAGCATCTGCGCCACCGCGTCGCAGATAAACTCCCATCGGTGCAACAGCGACTTGCTCTTCTTGTTGAGGAGGGTGCCGTCGCCGTTCTTGCCGCTCTCTGCTGCATGCGCGTCGTCGTTCTTTTTGCTCTTCTTCGTTGCTGTCGTGAGCTTCGGATGAGTCAGCGCGGGCAGGCAGGAGACAGGCTCAGCACGTGGCATGATCGACACTAATACCACTGCAGAAGTAGTGGAAGCCATGGAAGCCGCCGATGAAGACAAAGACGACGAATGGCTGGGCGGCGATGGATGCGTTCGTACCCAGAACTGAATAAGACCACCAGCGAGATGCCAATGCTGAAGCGGATGGTGACCACGCCAGAGGTTCAACCGCGACTTCTCGACTGCGGATCGTGACGCTACCTGCGTCTTTGTCACCGAGCGACAGTAGTCGTGCTTGACAGGTCTACAAGTCGCAACACCGTTAGGATGAACAGTACCTACTTCCCGCTGCCAACGCCCGTCAAGATTGGAAATGACGAGGCGTCGCGACGCTTTATCGGCGCTGCTGGTTGCTGCGGGTGGCGGTGAGTTGCGACTTTTGTCGCGGGCGGAGGAGGTCGCTGGCTCGTTCTTGCGCCGCAGCGCGTTTGACGTCATTCGGACACGCCAGATGATGCACCAGAGCGAGAGCACCGAACTGGCGACGACAAGGGCGACGGAGGCGGGATGGGGAGCGGCGGAGAAAGTGAGCAGCGACGGCGATTGGGGACTCGTCCACAACAGTGGAGGTGGCGAAGAGGCCATAGACGTTAGTGCTGGTGCATGTGGTGGAAAGGTGTCCATTGAGAAAGGGGAATACTAAAGGTGGCGGCGACAATATGAGCCAGCTTGGTGTTGAGATGAAGAGCTCTTTCGTAGCTTTTCGCATTTTAGACTTGGTGTTTGTAAGGAGAGTTCGTTTTTTCACATTTTGCTTCCACGAAAGGCGAACAAATGGATGGATGGATGATTACTCGGCGGAAGGTTTCGTCACATTGCGATTTTACTAGCCTTTTTAGTTTATCGCTAAACCTGTATATCATACAGATACATTGCTTACAAATGTCTTCTCAAAATGATTTGAAAGGTTTTATGGGTTAGACGAGGTGGATGGAATGGCTCACCAGCCGCAAAGTGACACACGAGACGTCACTTTTTCGACTGGAGGCGTGACCAGCGCCAGTTCGCACAGTCGCAGCGATATTAGCAACAACTTCAACCCTAGTTTACGATGGGCAAAGGTGACGCACCGCGCACACGAATGGCTGTTAAAACAAGCAGATCCGGTTTGTGACAGACAGTTGAACGATCACAGCAATCGATGAGAACCTGCAGTTTATTTATTGGCGGCGCTTGGCGCATTTGAGATTTGCTTCATCTTTGAGTTCCTTCATGCAAGTCTTCTGCCCTGTATTTCTATTCCTCGTCGCTGTCGTCGTGGATCTGTAATGGTGGCGGTGGTGGAGAGAACCAAGCAAGCAAAATCGAAAAGTTACATACGCGCAAAGTAAACATAAATGAGGAGAGAGAGCTCTCAATACCGCGTGCGCGAGCTGCGTCCAGTGCTGTAGCGTGGTCGGAAGATGGTGGTTCTCGTTGCTGTTGTTGTTCGGGACGTCCCTGCGCAATGCATTTTCGCACACGAGATGAACGAGTGATATTGTAAGCGGTCTGTTGCTGAGCGAAACATTCGCGCACCCGTTCAGATCCATCGCACAGAGTGCAGCAGCAGCCATAAATGCGAGAGTCTCACCAGTATGTGATTTCGTCAAAGTGGTGGTCCACCTCCCAGACTTTGCCCTCGTCGTCTTGATGAGTCATGCCGCTGTCTTCTAACACGAGTCCTATTGAAGAGCGCAATACCATAATACAAGCAATTGAGAACGCATATCCCATTGGCACAAACGTGCTGTGCTGGCATCCAATCACAAACACTAAACACGAACCTTGGTAGCCGAGCGAGCGCAGGTCGAACTTCTCACCCTGCAGCTGAATGCCGCGGAACTCGGCGCGCAGTCGCTTCGCAGCGTGGTGCCCGTCACTGAGTTTGCTCACGTCCTGCACGTGGTCGGCGCCGGTGAGCTCCTCCGGGCGAAAATAGTTCTTCACGGGCGCTTTGCCGTCGTAGTAGATGCGACACGGCAGGCAGTGCACGTTCTCTTCTGGCGGGGGGAGCGGGCATCTTGTGAAGCACACGCGCGTCGAGCCGCCTCTGTTGCTGCTGTAGTCGCCCATTTCTGCTGCTTCTGCTTGGGCTTTCAGCGTCGTCTCGGATCGTTTTGTTGCACCAGCACAATAATTGCGGGAATGCATTTCCGTTTTCGCGCCAAAAATCAGTCTGGAGCACTGTAAATCCTTTATAAACGAACAATTCTTGCTCAGACCTTTTTGAGCAAGCAAACTCGACTTCACTCTGCGTAAATGTATCCCTTGTAATCAAATAACCTTAGCAAATGAATCAAATATTGTGCGCCAAAATTCATTCGAAGAAGGGGGTTTACCAGGACACGCAGGGATATCACACTCTTGACTCGTGACTTTGACTTTCAAGACCACAGAAAAGCATTGGATCATCAACATGGCTGTGGTACGAATCTGCATACGAACGCCTGCGTCTATTGAGAACGTGCTGTGTGTGTGCGTCGCTATACGCGGGCGGCACACATCCTCTCTACGCGTCTTTACTGTGAGCACGCTGTGCTAATGGCTGTGCATTTTCTGCTGTGGCAACAACAGAACGAAGCGATGGAACAGAAATATAAGAAGCGCGACGATGCGAGCGCTCGTCTTGGCGAAAAGATGCTGCAGGTATAGCGCACGTGTAACCCGATTACCATAGATCGACACCTATACGTATGCGGCGCTCATATGCTCTTTAACGATGTCTGTACGTATGCGCACCACGCAGGGCTGGACGCTTCTCGGCATCACGTGCCCAAACGACGGCTGCTTCACGCCGTTTGTGCGCAACAAACAGGGCAAAATGTACTGCGTCAACTGCGACCAGTACGCTGTGACCGAGGAAGAAGCCAAGAAAGAGCGCGAGCTGCAAGAGCAGCAGCAAGAGCGTGACGACGAGCTCGCCGCACAACAGGCGCAGGAGCAACAGGAGCGCGAGCATCGCATCGCGCAGCGGTTCCGCGAAGAAGAGCAGCGCAAGCTCGCTGAGCAACAGCAGTTCGAGCGTGCGCGCGCGGCGTCCCAGGCGTCTTCGCATGCAAATGGACCAGGTAACGTAGTCGCACACTGCGTTTGTGAAGCTTATGTTCAATGCTGATACTGTGTGCCGTGTGCTTTTCATGTGCGCAACAAGCAACAGTGAAGCGCAAGAGCGAGCAGGTGCCATTGAGCTTGCAGGCGGACGACGACAGAGTGAAGGCGCACCGCCACCAAGCGCTCGCGGCACTGTACCAGGTTGAGCACCCTTCTTTTTATCATTGACACTTTGCTGCCTGCTATTTATTTTCTTATCCTGACCATACCATTCGTGGTATTATAGCTTGGGTGCTATGATGAGAAAAATGAACACAAGATGTTCTGTGTGGACATTTCCTAACATCGCTTTTGTATCACTCTTGTTGTGTATCTGCTAAATGATGATGTCTACTAGAAAATGGAGGAGCTCACGAACTCGCTGACTTCGAACGACCACAGCGAGCGCCTTGTATCGATCGCGAAGACCATCCGCGAACTCGCCGAGGTGATCAAGCTCCTGTCTTCCGACCAATAGACGCGATAGGAAAGAGGGGAAGAGAGAGAGAGAGAGAGAGAGAGAGAGAGAGAGAGAGAGAGAGAGAGAGAGAGAGAGAGAGAGAGAGAGAGAGAGAGAGAGAGAGAGAGAG
>JAASFI010000179.1:0-47386 GCA_023333705.1 Globisporangium viniferum
CGATGTCCAGACACGAGTCGCCGTTGCCGTCCTTGGCCGTGCCGGTGACCGTGATGGTTTGGATTTTGAAGAGGAACGCGATGCACTGCTTGGTGCGGTCGGAGAGCGGCACTGCGGGTGTGAACGCTTCCTTTCTGGTGGTTCGCGAGGTCTCGCCCGAAGCGTCGAATGGCATGATTGCACCGTCGTCCATGCTAGATAGACGCCTGGGGAGCGTAAGGTAGTTGTAGCGACTGGCTGGTGAGGTGGGGTGCAGGTGAATTGCAAAGTGATCTGGTGAGTCGTGTGCTTTCGAATGGCGAGGCAGAAGTCTTGGGTTCAAGCCCCAGCTTGCGAAAGAGGGTACACAATATATCCATCTTGACCCATTACCCAAAACACCTCAAATTTGTTTTCAGCCAATAAAATTGCATATGATGAGAATCCAACCAATCAGCACACAGTCAAGCTCTACTTCTCCAATACGTATTTGGCCACACAGGTGGCCAGCCGCCTGGCACTATTTATTGCCAAAGGATTGGAAGAAGATTAAAGCTCTTGAAGGTGTTCACATGCCATTCTCCGCTCTCTGCGTCGTCAGTGGGCTCATGAGTCGCTCTCATAGATATTATATATCTCCATTATAAAGAATCTCACCTATTCTGGTTAGCAAGCTCAAAACTTCAGTGGAAACACCTCACAAGACACTTCATAAAAAATATTATTATCCAAATGTTGTGGTCGTAAATATGCCGATAAGATATCTTGCTGTATAGTAGATCTGTCTTCTCTGATGGGAGGGCTACACGATGACGTCGCTCTCGTATCTGCGTCTGCTGCTCTGACTCCTCGGTCTCCGGTTGTTGTTGCCGTGTTGATGGCGGCGCTGCGTGGGGCTCGGCGTCTGCACGTCCCCGTAGCCATTCCGCTGGTACCGATGGAACCGTCCGCGACGCAATGGCGCGACGTTCTTCACGAACCCGTGCTGGCTGTCATAGTACCCGTCTTTGCCCGTCTTCAGTCGCTGTACCACCACTCCAAGGCTCGTGAGCACCAATAGCGCCACGAAATAGC
Organism: Globisporangium viniferum; assembly: GCA_023333705.1. Lineage (NCBI taxonomy): Eukaryota > Oomycota > Peronosporomycetes > Pythiales > Pythiaceae > Globisporangium > Globisporangium viniferum. The sequence continues at coordinate 1,054 of JAASFI010000179.1, forward strand.
CCCACCAGGCGCCTGGGATCGCCCCGAGCCAACTTGTATCCCCTCGTGATCTCTCTCGAAAGGCGGAGAGCGTCTCGCCACTGGGGAAGTCGCCTGCAAAGTAGCCAATCCCCCATACAGTGAGCGCAGCGCCGATGAAGCTCGTGAGGACCATAAGCGCCGGTTTCTCGAGACACACGGCGGCCATGCCGCCAAAGATTCCCAAGATGATCGCGAGCGCCAGCAGCACCGAGTCCGGGTTGCTCGCGTAGATCTTGTGGCCCACGCCGGCGTTGAACGTGACGGCGAGCAGCACGCCGCACGCCGCGCCGACGACGAAGATGCCCGCGTAATAGAGCGACATGACCACGCAGCCGATGAGGATCCCGCCGAAGAAGAACGAGATCCAGGACGCCGCGATCAGGTACGTCTCGTTCGCAAACACGTTCTCGACCGCACGGGACACCGCGAGTCCGCCGCCCACAAACCCGCACACAAACACGCTCGCGCGGAACAGGCGGTACCCGAACGCGCACATGCCGAGCCCGACGGCCACGGCGATGGCGGCGAGCACCCCGGGGGCGATCTTGATGTCGCCCGTGTCTTCAAAGAGCCTGGAGACCGTGTACTTGGCGCGGTCCTCAGAGGACGAGGAAGAGGAATCGGTGCTGTTGGTGTCGATGGAGCTCTTGACGTCCAGCTGGCTCTGCTGCTGCTGAAGCGCCGGCCCGCATTGCGCACAGCTCCAGAGCGCGGTCTGGAGCAGGAGGACGAGCAGAAGAGCTCTTGGAGGCGAGCGGCGACGCTTCATGGCTGCTGGCTCTGGATTGATAATGGCGAAGGCTGGAAGAACTGACTGTGTGTGGAACGTAATGAGACGTACTGGCGGCGGTGGCACCTAAATGTGTATGTAGAGAGAGAGCAGCAGATCCCACCGTCGCATGTGGATGCATGAAGAGAGAGAGAGAGCCAATTAATAGAACAGATCTATTGCGGAAGTGCTCTTTTTCGTCTCAATGGGGTAGGCGAAAATAGCGACCTCTATACAATTTGCTCCACCCTTGTAGATATTAAATTACTGTCTTTTGTAGACACTATGTTCCCTTTGTATAAAAACCAAACGAAGCTACTTGTTGATAGTTACGGCTGGAGAGGGCGTTTCGATGAACCCACCTCGCCAGCCCATCTTTCGTAATCCCCCACAAAGAGGGTATTTTGTGTATGGAGAGAAAGAAAGGAGGAAACGTGTGCATATTGACTGAATCTGTGCACGCACAGGAGCGTTGGTTGCTTTCTGTGTGTTGTGTGTGTGAAATCGCTTTCCAAGTGAACCCTTTGCTTCATGGAGCCACTCACTGGAGAGACGCGCTCTCTCTCTCTCTCTACCGCTATGTGTCTTGCTTGAGTCCAGATTCCGCAGCTAATGGGGCCAGAGCAGCACCACACGCGATGCTGCTGAACACGCACGCAGTGAGGAAAGCGCTGTATAAATACAAATTGCTTCCATTGGTCCCGTTCGTGGTGTTTTCATTCAGGCTCCGAGCAGGAATCGCTCAAAAGCGCTGGCTGCTTTCATATTTTAATAGGCGGATGGCACTCGCAACTGCACATTCTCTTCTCTCTCTTCTCTCTCTTCGATTGGCTCCACTATGGCTCCGATGCTGATGCTGATGCTGTCTTGGTATCCTGCCAATCGAACGCTATGTGCTTGACTTGATGTTCCTGCTAATTACACGTGCGAGACCGGGTTGCCGAACTGCACGGCGTTCTGCGGCTGCGCGGCGCCTCCTTTCTGCGGCACGGCGCGGCTCTTCGCGTGGTCCTGGCCGTGCGCCGTCTTCTTGAACTGCACAATCATGCCGATGATGAAGAGCGCGATCGTGCCGCCCACGTAGCCCCACCACGCCGACGGGATGTCGTACACCCAGTGGCCGTCCTCCGAGTCCTCCGTGCGGTACTCGTCAAAGTCCGTGCCGTTCGGGTAGTTGCCGGCAAAGTAGCCGATACCCGCCGTGAACAGCTCGGCGCCGACAAATGCCGTCGCGACAATCAGCACGGGACGTTCGATCTTGAGCGCCAGAACACCCGCCACAACACCAAGCACCACCGCCATGATCACCAGCACCACGTCCGGGTTCTCCGGGTACACCTTTGGTCCGATCGACGTGTTGAGCGTGAACGCGAGCAGCACACCGGCCGCCGCACCGCCCAGGAAGATGCCAGCGCTGTACAGGTAGAGCACGAGCGAGCCAAGCGCGATGCCGCCCAGGAAGAACGCGACCCAGGACGCCGTCGCCATCCACGTCTGGCTCTTGAACGCCGCCTCGGCGACCCCCGCGAGGAACACGCCGCCGACTACAAAGCCGCACGCGAACACCGTCGGACGGAACAGACGGTAGCCCGCGAGACAGATCACGAGCCCGACGCCGATCGCACCGGCCGCAAGGAAGCCCGGACCCACTTTCACGTTGCTCGCCGAGTCGAGCAGGTGCGTCGCGGTCTTGTTCTCATCTTCGTGGTCCGAGCCGCTGCCGCTGTCGCTGGAGCTGTGCGCCGCGGACACGAGCGTCGTCGTCGCGATGAGCAGCTGCAGCAGCAGCAGCGCCTGCATGAGCGCTCTGGAGGTCGTCTTCACAGCGGATGATCTGCTCATACTGATGAAGGTGATTGCTTTGCGTTCGTCTTCTTCGTAGCTAGCTGCTTGCGTCTGAGCCGTTGGATCTGCGAATGGATGGGAAATGGGGAATGGGCGGCTCATTTTGCGGTGAAGAAAAACCGACTGATCTGGGTTTCAGGTTCGAAAGAAAATCCTGATTTTTCGTACTTTAATGGAGTGAGGTGGGTGTGGGTGTGCTGATAGTGATTGGTGGAAATCAGCACCATGGAGCGAAATGATTCGCTGGTGAAGAGGCGGAAGAAAAGGCAATGGGTTCATTCATTGGCTGTTCTCCTTGAGCATAGCCAGGTGAGGTAGGGTATTGGCGAACGACAGAGCGCAAGTCTAGGGAGACAAGAAATGCCCTGGAAAAAAGTTCTCTGAAGTGTGCATCTTGTCACTCGCTCGATGCACGTTCCCACCCTTCTGGCAGAAGTTGATTGATTGCATTATTTCATTAGGTTACAGTTCGTGTTGTTTCTATCTTGTTTCTCGAGCCGAGTGCGGCTCATTGACTTTCTCATACGCGGTGCATGTAGTACGACGCTTCTGGAAGCCTTGTTCCGTCCGTCGACGGCGACGTCACCAGCGCGTCGTCGCTGTCGTCGAACGCCCGAGTCTCGGTCTCCCGCTTCGTTACGCGCTCGCGCTCCTTGCGCGTTCTGCACTGCTCCCAGAGACTCCACGCCAGCAGCACCACAAACACCGAAGCGTAGACCCACCACGTCCACGGCACTTCACCACTCTCTCCCTCTTTGTCGCTAAAGTGATTGCAGATCACGCGCCACGTCGGGAACTTGCCGGCAAAGTAGCCCACGCCATAGATCCAGCCGTACGAACCAAGCACGCTTGAGAAGATGATGATCGACGGGCGTTCAAACCGCACGAAGATCGCGCCAATCACGATCATGAGCACCGTTCCTGCGAGCAACAGTATCGGACTCTCGTCATTGTTGAGCTGCATACCGGCGAAGAAGAACACGCCGTACGTCAGCGCGACTCCAACACTGCCACCGATCGCAAACGTACATACCGCGGGTCGCAAGCCCATGATCGCGCCGACGAGACACCCGCCGCAGAGAAACGACACGATCAGAAACGCGATCGCTAGCGATGAGTAGCTCTGCACCATCAGGAACGCACCGAGCGAGAACAGCACGCCGCCAAGCAGGAACCCGACCACCTGCACGATGTGCGCGTACCACGCAAACCCGAAGAAGCAGAACACGGGGCCGTAGACGAGTCCGACGATCGGCGCTGCGTGGTCCGTGACGTCTGCAAAGCCCTGGAAATCGATCCCTGTGGTCGCATTCGCACGAGTGGTTGCTGCGTCTGTCGTGGTGGTCGCGGTCTCTGCATGTGCACAGCACAGTGCCATTGCCATCACGAGTGCTATTCGCATGCAGCTCCGAGCAGCGCCTGCCATCTTGTCCGCTACGATCCCAATGTGCTGCTACTGTCTTGGGCGGGCGAACGAAGCTCTTGGGCTCTTGGGCTGCGAACGGCAACTGTTGTGGATGCGGAATTGCGCACGCGCGTCTGGTGGGTTACACCCAACTGACGGGTTTCCTTCCTTCTTGTCAGTCTGTTATATTTCAGAGCCAAAAAAATATTCCTGCTGGCGTCTGCTACCGAAGCTGCCAGCCGGTGGTCTGGCAACCCAACGGCTGTGAGTGGGTATGTGAGTGCGGATGGAAGTGAGCGAGCGAATGAATGCGACACACCCAGGAAAATAACCAGGAAGGAAGGAGAACGGATGCCAACAAATATTGGTGAATGAATGGAATCAACGAGTCTCGCGGGATTACACTTGAACTTGGTATAGAGCGAGCGCCTGAAAGCCAAGAAGCCGTTCGTTTCTGATAGTAATCAACGACAGCAACCAGTTCAAAGCGGAGATCATTCTCAGCGATTATGCACGTCAGTCCGAATCAAACTGGTTCACGCCTGTGGAGTCGTCCATGCACTCGTTCGTATTGAAACGGCCCCGGAGTGGGCGTGCGACGCACCTCTCGCACGCTTTCGCTCACAAGTCACAGCTCACAGGTCACAAGTTGCTGCCCTATATGAGATTCAAAGGGTGCATGGTGTAATGTATGTGGGTTGGAGAAATGAAATGCCCAACAATACACAGCCACATGGCTGTCTGTTTGGTGTTGTTGTTGTGTGGGAGAGACGAGCCTTTACTTTTGCTTTTGCGCTGACTGACTGACATGTGTGAATGAATCATTCAGATGCTGACCATCACTCTGGACGAACTGTACCCATCTGCATTCTGGCACTTCAACATCCAGTCTTTGCCCATCCGTCCGTCTCTATTTCAACTGTCTCTCTTTTTGGCCAAAAAGCTAAATAGGCACTCGCTCTTTTTAGAGTTCACCTTTCGAAATGCGGCGCTTGCTTTGGCGCTTTGAAGGTCTGGAAGGCGTCGCGAATGAGCTCCAGCTGCTCCTGGAAGCACGCGTCCTCGGCGTGCGTCGTGGTGGCGCTTATCGCTGGCGTTCGATGTGCTGCTGCTGCACGATGGAAGAAGCTCCGAGTGGGTTGCTGTTGTTGCTGCTGCAGGTGCTCTTCGCTTCCATAACGATACGATGGCTGTTGTTTCAGATCGGGTGTTGACTGTACCGCGTTCGTTACGGCACCCGCAGATCGCTTGGTCAAGGACGTGCTCATGTCGCCCGAGGGTTTCGTCGCAGCAGCACAGTCATCGTGCGTTGGTATACTTTGAATCAGTGCAGGTGAAGTTCCTGCTGCTCCTGCTGCTGTTGTTGTTGGTCGCTGAGGTCTGTGATTGTGACTGCTCGCTTTGTTCACTTCCGTACTCACTTTCTGATCGCTTCTCGCATTTGGCTTGACCGGAAAGCCTCGGAAATAGTTATTTCGCTCAACATGCAGCTTCTACACCATACAGCAAGCACAAGGCATGAGTACATGTTAGCTGCTGTCTTCTGTATCCAAGGACCACTGTATGAGGATGTATCGTGTTCGGACGCACTTTGGGTTTGATCGCCTCATCATACGCCACCTCTTTGGGTGTTGGTGTATTCGAACAGATCACAAAGTCTTCCAGGAGCGTCGGGAAGATCTGCACCATGCGCACAACATCGCCACGCTGCTCTTCGCTCTCGTACATGTCCAGCCTCTCGACGATCTCCGCATCGCCCTCTCGTTGACTCGAACACTTCCCACGAGGATGAAAAACAGAGGAACTTGCGCGTAAATGCTCGTAGTACTGTCGAAAGAGTCCACGGAAGCGGTCGGAGAACGCTTTCTCTTTTGCTTTGAACGCCTCGATGCTCTCTTCTTGGTCGCATTTCAGGAGCTCGAGGTCCTGCAGCTTCAGCAAAAGCTAAACAGCATAGACAGCAAAGACAGAAAATGTCAGTTCCAGTCACTCATACACACGAGTACAGAGTATGTATGGCTCTACAGTACCTCTTCGCTCCTGGCGTTCTGCTGCTCTGTCAACTCCACCGCATTCTCAAACGCGCTCTTCACGTGCCCCAACTGCATTGCTCGCTCTTTCGCTTCCAGTAGCTCCTCGTGGAGCTGGCTGATGAGCTGCTTCTTCTCTTCCAGCGCCGCCTTCTGCTTCGTCTCAGATGCCTCGCGAGCCTGCAACTTGCCAATCAGCGCCTCAATTCGTAGCTCTTGGTCCGCAACAACTCGATTTTGCTCTGCCAGCTGCTGCTCAAATGCGCGCAGCGACTCGATTTCGCTGTGGAGCTCTTGACGAATGGTCTTTAGCCCCATCGTCTCGTGGTTCCGAGCTGCCAGCTCCATAGAAACCTGCACAGTGGTAGACCACACAGCACCCCACCCACAGAACCATCATTTTCTTACCGTCAGCTTCTGAATGCCAAACACACCGCAAGCTTTGCGAATTACGCACCTCTTCAAGCTGCTCACAGGCTCCTAAATGCTGCTTGTGCACTTTTCGCATCTCCAGTTCGCACATCTGCGCGGTTGCGTGCAATTTCTCGTTCGCGTTCCGCAAATCCGTTCGTTCGTGGGTCCACGCGTCGTGTTCGCTCATCAAATCCTCCACTGACGAAGCTATCACGCGATGCACTCGCCGTACCAAGTCTTGGAATGACGGTAAGTGGTTCTGAAGTTGGTTGTCGCTTACAGACTCGGAGGTCATCAAGTGGCTCAGCGAGCGCACGCACAGCATGAGCTCTTGGAGACCCACAGGCGTCTCGTTGGTTAAGTCGACAATATTGTCGACATTGTCGACATTGTAAATTCGCTGTGAGCCTGAATCCATTGTCATCATTTCAAGTGACGCGCGAATCGCTGCATTCAGCTCCTTCAGGATCTCCTGCATTCCATTCCAGAGCTTCTCACCCTCTTCAATCGCTCGTTTTTTCTCATTCAGCACCATTGATTGGTCGTCAAGCGTCTTCTCCATCTGCAACCGCTCGTCCTCAATTTGCTTCTCGAGCGCCAGCTTTTGCTTTGCCATGGTATCGAGTCGCCTATTAGTCTCATTCGCCAAGAGTTCAGCAGCCTCGAGCCGCGCGCTCAAGCTTCTCAAGTCGCCTTCCTTTGCAGAAACCAGTTCCTGAAGCTGCTTCGCCCTGCTCTGCTCTCTCGTCAACGCACTTTGCAGCTGAGCCTCCAAATTGGCTTTCTCCAAAGTGGCAGCTTCGCTTTTGCTGGCGTAGCTGTCGATTTTGCAGAGCAGCTCGTCCTGGAGGACCTTCAGTTCCTCGACTTGCGCTGCTTTCGTTGTGAAGTCGTCGCTAAGTCGACTCGATTTGCGGGCTTCGTGCTCGTATTTGCTGGTCATCTGAGCTAGATATGACTGGGTTTCTTGCAACAACCGCGTCAGCTTGTCGACTTTAGACTCGGCCAATTTCTTCAACTGCAGTCCACTGGTCACTTTTTCATTCAAATGCGCTTCTCGCTCTTTAAAGTCCTTGATACTCGCCTGTAGTCGCTGGTTCTGCTCTTTCTCCCTCTGAAGCTGTCGCTGGACCTGGTCCAGTCGGTTCGCTAACGTCGACTTTTCCTGTCGGAGTTCGTAGATCTCAAGCTCGCGTTGCGTGGATTTCGCATCGAGCTGTTGACTTTGCGTAAGTTGCTTCTCACTCTTCTCCAGTAACTGGGTCTTCATGACGTCAACCTGGCGCTACTTCTCCGCGACGTCCTGCTCTTGCTGGTAGATCGTGTGGCGGAGCTCAGCGAGCACCATGAGCAGCTCTTCGTGGCCTGTGACGTGGAGCTCCGATGCCTTGAGGTGGACCGCTTCTTCCAGCACGCGGACGTACAGCTGCTGTTCCTGAAGGAGCACCTCTGGTGTATGCGTTGATGGGTCTTCGAGGTTTCTGGGATCAAGAGTGTCTCCGCCGTCTGCTAGGTGCTGCTGCATGCGACCATTCTGATGGAGTCTAAGCTCAGCGATCGCACTCTCAATGCGCTCTATCGAGAGCTCGTGCTGTTTCTTCTCGTATTCCAGATCCCTCACCTGTTGCTGGAGCTCTTCGATTTTCTTGGCGGCAGCAGCAGCTGAAGTTGTACCCGAGCCTCCAGAGGGAGGCTTTGAGTCACCAGGAACAGACTGGCGAGTGCCATTGTTGTTTTTGCCACCAGAATGAACAGCACTTGCCCGTCTAGTTGTACCCGCCATTGTCATAGTCTTGGTGTTGCTGCGGCTGTTGACAGTTTTGCTGCTCTGCTGCTTCACGCATTTGAGATTTTCGAGCTGGAACTGGAGCTCCTGGATCTGGGTTTCCTGGTCCTTCAGCCGCTGCGTCTTCTTCTCGAGCTGCTCGTACACTCCCGTGAGCTCCAGCGCCTGCTGCCGCAGCTTCTTGGCCAACGTGTCAATCGGATGCACACTCGGGGTCGGCGCCAACACGAATCCATCTTCTTGGTACTCGTCCTCGTTGCCAATGAGGTTGTTGCTGTTGGTACTGATGTTGATACCAATGGGGCTGTCCCCGCCTGGTACTCCTTTCTTGATACTCGCTCGGGCTTGTTGTTGCTGCTGCTGTTGAGTACCTGGGTCCAGGGCTTTTCTAACTCCTCGCGGCGAAATCTGAGGCGAAGAGTGGGCTCTAGTCCCAGGGAGGCTGCTGTTGTTATTCCCAGACTCAGCAGGATGCGCTTGTGTGGCGGTCGGCCTTCTCATCGGGCGCACTACGCTCGCGCTATTACTCCCCGCACGCGCCTGTCGAAGTCTTGACGGTGGTGGCGGAGGTGGAGGACTGGAACTAACACTAGGAACTGAGCCAAATCCACGCTTTGGTAGACGCTTCACGGGCGATCGCTTCGCAGTCTCTGGTGGTACTTGGTGGTAGTCGGGTGGATACTCGAACCCTGAACGCGGTGATGACAGTACAGATGATGGCGGCGCACTGCTCCTGCTCGTCGGTGACCCTAACAACGACGTGGGCTCTTGTCGCATCGACATGAGCGAACTGAACGTGCCTCGTGGTGGGATCCCATTTGTATGAGCAGACGAAGATCGTGACGGTGGCGGAGAAGGGTGCGGCTGGAAGCGAAGCGATCTCTCCATAGCTTTCTGGTTGGCTTGGCTTACGCTCGTAGACGCTCAGTGGCGCATTCTCATAAACTGTGCTGGCCCTATATAGTGTCGCTGTGTCCTTGTGCGTTGCTTTCAATGCGAGCAGTTGCCCGCCAGTTGCCCAGTTGCGACGTTCAAAAACGTTTGGGCCGTCGACGACCTTTCAAAGATCCCCTTCACCAAACGAGCGGTCTCACATAACAGGCCAGCAGCATCTGTCAGAAATGGATCTTCTTGTCACTGGTGATGAAAGTCACGCATTGCATGACGCAAGTCCCACACAGCAGCAAGAGCAACATGACGCCAGTGCATCATCACTTTCACCTTCTTCAGTCGGGGACGGCTCGTCTCACGGACAACGTCGACATCATCATGCAGCAGCCTGGGTGGGGACGCAGCTCCGCGTCGTCGCTGTGACGGGACTCGCGTCGTCCCACTCGGCGCCATTCGCACGCGTTCTCTACCAGATCCCGTCAAGCACAAGCAGAGGCAGTCGCTCTACCACGAAGAAGAAAAAGAAGTCCACCAAGGTCGTTTGTCTCGACAACCAGAACTCAAGTTCCTGTAGATGCCGGCTGCGACACGAGCAGAATGGCCGATACACTGCGATGTGGGGGAACCATTCGGCACGTGGCTCTGCTGGCTGTGATAGTGTAGAAGACGACGATGGAGACTTCTTGCTACCGCCGTCACTCGAATACCTCGAGATCCAGGTCTGGAACCAGTTTCCCAACGGCTTTGACGTGTTTCTCGGCATGGCGACGCTTTCGATCTCGAGTCTGTATCAACAGCAGCAGCTTCAGCAGCAAGAACCAGATTCCAGCATTGTCAGAACGCCGCTGATGTGGATCCCGCTCCAGATTTCCAGTGACAAGGAGGACAATACCAGGACCAGCAGCGACAACGCAGCAATAGCTCAAATGAACCTCAATGTCCAGCTCCAAGTCGGCTTTCTCCACGACACAAAGGCGTTCCGCGTCCGCCAGCAGATCGCTCAGAGATCCAAAAGAGACAAGAAAAAGCCAACAGACGACTCTGTGCAGAGCAGCTTTGCCGACCCTGCGTTCGCGTTCACCAAGCCGTTCCAGGCGATCGACTGGTCCGCTGTCGTCTCCACGAGCGTGCGCCACATTTTCTTCCATGTGAGTCTTGTTCATAGAGAGAGAGAGAGAGTGAGTGAGTACCTAGACGGGTTTGTGTAAGAGCTAACGCGTCAGCGTGACAGACAGATGTGGATCGCCTGAGCTCGTTCAAGAACCAGGTGCTGTATGGAGATTTGCTCCAAGAGCTCCAGGAAGACGACGGGCTCCACGTCCACGACGACCACTTGAGCGCGTTCCAGCTGAGCCAGCTCTCTGCGCAGTACCTGAGCCACTGCGTCGACACTTTAAGTGCCAGATGCGAGGGATACAGCGGCCAGCACCGCGTTCTCGCCGAAACGCGCTCCAAGTTGCGCAAGACTAGGTCGCAACTGGTGAGAAAATGAATGGTAGCCATTCATTTCATCTATTCACTCACGAGGAGCTCATTTTGCTTGCTGATTGAGTGACTTGGCTTGGGTATCCTTTGCCTCTACTCTTGTGTCGCTTTACCAGAAACGACAGCGCGATCGTCTCAAGAAAGAGAGCAATGGGCTCGACCTCTTGCTCTCAACGTACAAGAGCATCGCTGACAAAGACCAACTGAGCTTCTCACAGACCCAGGAAGACAATGAAGATCACAAGCTCTCGGCTCGTGATCCTCTCAACCTCAGAGGCAGCTCGCCTTCAAAGCAGTCTCCTCATCGTTCTTCTTCTTCCCCGTTGAAGCTGACTGGTAGAGACGAACAGCCTCCCTCTTCGCCACTGGACCCTCTTGTCTCCCAGAAACCCGCGTTCCTGATGACGTGGGAAGAGCGCGAGCGCGAACGAAAGCTCGAGAAGGAGCGCTGCAAGTCCAAGCGCATCGAAGAGGAGAAGCAACGGCTCGAGCAGGTGACCAGAGACCGCAGGTCCCGTGAAGAGCACCAGCTGAGGCTCTCAAACCTCATTGAACGAGGTCGCCACCGCGCTGCAACCACGATCCAGCGCTTCTTCCGTCACAAACTCGCCAATTTCAAGCTCCAGCAAGCCGTCAAAGCTAGAGTCGCAGCGATTAGGGTCCAGAGCCGGCTGCGAGGGTGCATTTGCCGTGCTAAAGTGGTCCCAAAGGCTGTGGAAGAGCGCAGATGTGCTCGGGAACTGGGTCTCATGGCGCAAAATGAGAGGGAAATGCGAGAGGTTCTCCGCAGTGAGTACGAGAGAGAGCTAGAGCTACGCGTTGAGCTTCAAAATGACCACAACCAAGAGCCACAGTATCTCCATGGGTCTCCTGTGCTGTCACCACTGTCGTCGCCACTTTTGAAGCAGGACGTGAGTGCGCTGGTGTCCATGTATCGGAAGCTCCGGCGCATTTTTCTGCTCGCGTATCACCAACACGCAGTCGAAGATGGAAGGGCGTATCAATCGCTATTTGCGAAGCTGGATCTGCGGCAGGACGGAGTACTCGATCGCGCCGAATTCCGCCTCGGCATACGGAATTTTGGGGTCCGCATCGACCGGAAGCTCACGAGAGCGTACGTAGCCCCATCGCAGTCATTCACTTGCCCTTACATGGTTTGCTGGACTTGGGCGGGAATTGCTGACTTGTGTACCTGATCCTTCGTTGTTTTTGAAACCAAAACTCTTTACAGACTGATCGCTCTTGTGCGCGCGAAATGCGGTGCGCAGCCCCAGCCGCTTCACCTCAGCTTGGACCAGTTTGTCAACGGATTTCATCTTCCAGTACACAACAACAGCATAGCCGGCACCAGCAATCTCCACGCTGAAGACAGAAGGCGCACCCAGAAAGCTCGTCAAGAGCCACTATCACCAACAACCCCACAGGAGTCAAAAGACGACCAAGACAATGACAACGACGACGACAACGACGACAATGAGAGTCCCAGCGGCGAGGCTGACCAGATCGCCATTGTGTCCCAAGCAGTCGAGAATCTTCGCGTGCGGATCGTCGACGCTGCAAAATCGCACCTGGAGGCGCGGGGCAAGCAGCTCTCCAACTACCGCGACTTTCGCGATGCGCTCACGTTCGTGTTTGAGGAATTCGACGTCGACAAGAACGGTGAGCTGGACTTGGACGAGCTCGTCGCGTGCATCGAGTCGATCAAGTTCCAGGTCACAAGTGAGAACTTGGCTCTTTTACGCGATTGTTTCGCTTGTGGTGACGACAATGACGATGGGAAGATCAGCATCCCCGAGTTCATCTCGTTCGCACTTGCCGGTGATGGTGGTGGTGGTGGCAGCGCAGGTGGCCAGCAGCAAACCGAAGAGAACCTGGGTATCGTCGGCTCCAGATTCCGCGAAGCTGTGCTTGAGCGTGTTCGAGTTGCGCGGAAGCAGACCGAGACCATCGAAGACGCCGTACGATTCGTGTTTCGACGCGCGTACCCTCGAAAAAATCAGCAATCGTGTGCAGTTCCTATCTTCATGAAGGCGCTCTCGGGGTTGAAGCTGCCAGCGAAATCTGCTCAGCTTGCACGGCTTGTGATGAAACTGGACAAGGACGGCGACCGCTCGATCTCGTTTGACGAGCTGTTGCTCTGGTTGCGTCTGTGCAGTACGAGTGAGTTGGTCGCGAGGCGTAAGAATTCGGGCACTGCAGAGCTGTCGACTACTAACATGGAAGTTCGCCGTCATTCGCACGTCGCAAAGGCGAGCGCCACCGCGAAACTCGTCCGTTCAATCTTGCATCAGCTTGCTGGGCTGCCACCAATCAACAACGGCTCTATGACAACATCGTCGTCTGTGCGATCCGCGCTGACGCAGATGTTTGGTAAAATTGACCGCAATAGCAGCAAAAAGGTCACGCGAGAGGAGATTCAAAGCTTCCTTGCTTCTCAGGATCCTTCGTGGTTTCTCAACACGATGAACACACCTGGTGGACGGGGAGGCACAGGCCTGGAGTCGACAGATCCAGGTTCAATCCCGATTGCATTGACAGACGCGATCGTGAACACGATCGACTTGAGTCACAATGGTGTCGTCACGCTTGATGAATGGCTCGAGTTCCTGGAACAAACGGAAGTCAGTGGAGGAGGTCGAGGAGGAGGAGATCACCAAACTGACCGCTTTGCACTGATCAACAGTGTTCGCACTTTGTTGTTCGAAGCCGTGAAAGAAAACGAAGCAGACTTGATCACGTGGTTCCATGGACTTCCTGGGGCGTTACCTGCTGCACCAGTCAGCGGAGGAGGAGAGTCGCAGACGATGCTGATGATGAAGGTGCGCGTGAACGTTTTCAAAACCGCGCTTCGGGCAAAACTTGGCGCAAAGCCGATCAGTGTGGCACTCCAGGCGATCGATGAGGCAGTCAAGCAGCTCGACAGCTACAGCAGCGGCTGGATCACGACGCTCGAGCTGCAGAACTGGGCTTTCCCTATTCGAGATCTTGAGGAACTCTTGCGCGCGATCACCAGCCGCTGGCGAATCGAAGAAGATCAGCACGCACACGATGCGAAAGAAGAGCACGAGACGGACTTTGCGCTCGCGCTCTACAGCCGCTTTGACGCGGATGGGAACGGGATTCTAGCGCAGCGAGAGATCCGTGGGGGCTTTGCATCGTTTGGACTGCAGTTCAAAGTTGAGGAAATCGCTGCACTCACGAAAGCGTTTGATCTCGACCAAGACGGGTGCTGGAGCAAAGCCGAGCTCCTGGCATTCGTGTATACGCTCTTCCCTCACGCGATCTTCCCAAAGAGCTCCTACTCCACTGCTGCTGTGCTGGAGGCTGAGGAAGACGTCGCGCGAACTGCTGGCGAGTCTGACGCTGGGATTGCTGCTGGAAACAAGACGGACGAAGACGCCAGCGATGAGGACAACTACGACAAAGAGGGGTTTCTGTCCTCACACTCTTCTTCTTCGGCTTCTTCTTCAGCAGCACACTCTCCAGAATCTCCAACTGCTGGAGATGCATCCCGCTGTTAGCGTCACCGACGAGCAGCGCCGCTGGAAGCAAGGCAGCCGACTACAGTCAGGACTTTGATTAGGAAAATGGCGCTTCACATTCTCTCTTGGTTTTTCTCTCTACACAGACACACAGACACGAAGGGATCAATGTTTCATGCTCTAATTTGTTAAATAAGCTTGGACATCTCGGTCAAAACCGGGCTGTCGTCCACATCGCTATCTTGCACGATCTGGTCTTCGCATCCCTGAACAACGTCGATGAAGACGTAGAGGAAGAGTGTAGGCAACGCGAGCACCATCAGCACCACCGTGTAGTCACCGTTCAGGTAGATCTGAGCCCATGGGTTAAGCAGATAGTTGAACAGCCCAAACGAGAACGAGACCGTCGCCATGAACGCCTGCAGCGTGCCATTGAGCTCAGCTGGGAAGCACATCACTACACAATCACAGTACAAATTTTTTGTGAGTAACATGTTCGTAACGCGACGAAATGTATCCAGTACTCACTGATATAGGCGAACTGGAGCGCGTACAGACACGCTTGCGCCATCGAGTAGACAAAAAACGTGAGGATCTGCACTTTCAGCGACGGCACCATGAGCAGCGTGATGAACAGCTGCACGAGCGCCAGGCACGCAAAGAAAATCGCCTTGAACCCGTAGCGATCGATCACGTATCCGACAATCGGCGAATAGATGAACGTGCCATTCACTACGACGGGGTACAGGATGCTCGTGTACACGGACGCAGAGCTGGCATCATCGTCTGCCAAGTTCACGAGCATGCTCGGAATCGCACCTCCGGCGAACGCGAAAATGAGCGAGATCCACCCGAAAAACACGGCAAAGTACCACAAATCCACGCGCTTTAGCTGCTCTTTCATGCCGTCCACAAGCCCAATTGGCGTCTTTATCCGCGGCTTCTCAATGCGGAAACCTGGGATCGCAAGCGAGTCTCCCGGTCGCGTGATGCAGTTGGTCGGAAAGAGCAAGAAGCAGATAACGATGCAGAAAACCACCAGCACACTGTGAACAGAACATCACCAACAGCAATTACGACAACACTGTTAGTCTCCATGCAAGTAAAACAAACACATATATCATAACCCGACAAGGCTTCCACATACCCGTAGACTTGAAAGAAGATTGGCCGTGTCACGAAATCGATCTCAAGCGCCATGTAGATGTACCCTGAGCAGTTGAACAGACTCGAGAGCGTGCTGCACACGAAGCCCTGCACGCGGTAGAGCTGCAGGATCTGGAACGCCGCCAAGTACGAGCCTGTGCCGCCAGCACCGATCAGCGCGTAGCCGATGATGATCCACGAGCCGTATCCAGTGCTGGAGTCTCCGTATGCAAGTGCGAAATTGCCAGCCGCTGAGAGCGCGAGACCGAGAATTGCAGTGAGTCTCGGCCCGAAGAAGTCGAGGAACACGCCAAAGAACGCATTCGCGGCGCTCAAACAGAGGAAGCTCGTGGAAAAGACGTACTGGAGATGGATTTCCTGGCTTGGACACGGCGATTGCTGTTGTTGTGGGTCTTCTACGCCTTTCTCATCGCCACAGAGCTCGGACCACTGCCCTTCACGTACGAGTGCAGAGTAGATCGGACCAAAGCCGAGGATGAGTCCGCCCGATGTCAGCAGCACGACAAACGCCGCGACAAGGAACATCACCTCCTTCGAGAGCCGGTACTTGCCTTCGTCGACAATCTCCTGCTCTTCAACATCGGCAGCGGCGTCGTATTGGAACGCGACGCCTTCTTGCAGCGTCATGCTCTGCTTGCGCGCGCGCTGCCATGCTGCGAGCATGCGGTCGTCCGGGTCCTCGTCCTCGTCGTACACTTCAACGCGCTCTTCTTCACATTCTTCCTCTTCCTCTCCTTCTTCAGCCAATACACCATGTTCGTCATCAAGCCCGCCGGGGCTGCTCACGGTCTCATCCGTGTCCTGCACGGCCTCCAGCGTCTCGCGCTTCTTCAACGCGCTCTGCGCTCTCCTGAAGCTCTTCTTTCTTCCAACAGCGCCACCTTCATCAGCACCAATGCGCGCGCCACTTGCGCTGCTCCCATCATCTTGCCCATGGTACCGAAACGAACCTGGAACCCCATACGCAGAGCCATACGCAGTGGAGAGCGATGCGATGTCGCCCGTACTGCGCACCGCCGTGGACGCCGATCGTCGCAGGTTCGGCACGCGGTTGCTCGGCACCGACAGCCTCAGCGACGCCGAGGACGGTAACACGCCAGTTGACGCTAGTTGCACTTGCTGCTGCGCGGCGGCGGCTGATTCATTGCGAAAGTCCGCGGGCGTCGAGTAGTAGCGCGGCCGCACGGCGGCGGGCCACGCCCACTGCTCGCCGTGCAGGTCGCGCGTGGACGCCATGCGCAGCACGATGTAGCGCTGCGACATGGCTCTCTGCTCCTCCGATCTTCAGTGGCGGCAGATGGCTGGCTGGTGACACGCAGGCACGTGAGCGAATGCGGGCGGGCGGGGGTTCCGTGGAAATCGATGGAATGATGCGGTTGATCGATTCCGATTCCGCACTCACCGTATTTCGCGTTGGTTGTTGAGTGTTGCACTGTGAGAAAGTGTACTGTTTTTATTTAGTATGGGAGACTGTATGGACGAGTGAACTCAATGTCCACCCTGACAATTGCTATTATTTTCCTGACAATTTCGTAGCTATCATTAAATCTTCTCCTTAAGGATAAAAGTGGCGCAACAAAAGAGGCGCGTTTATAACCACAAAATCACTCGACATTTATATGAAAATGTGTAAAAAAACGTGCCTCCTTTTCTGCGTATTTTTCAAAAAATATTTTCCGCAAGAAAGAAGGCACGTTTTTCAAACATTTACTACCGGAAAGGCATACCCTCATTTTTGCGTTTTACAATAGTAAATGCGTGGACCTTTTATAAAAAACGGTTTCCCTCAATTTTCATACATATTTTGCACTAATTATTACTATTTAAGTAAGTAATTTGAAATATAAATAATGGTTCCTAAATATTACTTTTAATATGAAAATTTGAATAATGGTTTTGTGGATTTTAGTAACCAAATATACCATTCAATTGCATACTTCCTTGAAGCATAGATTTTGTTGGAGCGGAGCGTGTTTGTTGCGTTGTTGTGAAGTGACGCTTGTTGCATGATGCAAAATAGTCACTTGAAAGCACTACCCTTTTAAAAATGATAAACGTTAGTTGTGGTGCAATATATCATTTCCTAAAGGGGACGCGCCTTCTCGGCGACGACCTGTTACAAATGTAAGTGAGCCAAATACTTGAAGTGGGTTGATTACGGAATGGAAAACGCCATTTTGTGAAAAGCTGAGGCCTCAATCGGTGGCGTAATGACACCGTCAAATTCCCGTGTCGTCTACCCATGTTGGATGACCAACAACAAAATCGATTGACTTGTAATAGTTTGGCTTGACGCCGCTCGCACTGTGGTGTACCAAAACAGTCACCAGATACAAGAGGAAACTTTCACTGTCGCTACATGCTGAGTGACGCTGCTGGCTCATTTTGACGCGGAGGGGCACTGTTGGCTCATTTTGATGCGAAGCCCAGCGCAAAGTGCAGCTTTCGCCGACGAGATGCAAGTGAAGATAGGTGGGTGGGTCACGCAAAGTCGGTCACGCTGTTCAGATCGATCGGTCCCTCTCTGCGACAGATTCGTCGGTGGCAGCATCCAAGTTTCCGCCACAAGCTCCGCCACTCACTTGGCCACATACCGCTAATCTGACACCCAGAGTTCGTGTGCCCTTTCAGAGTCGCCATCTTGCAGTAAAACCTCATTATATCCACTAAAATCCTGCCGTTTTCACTTTAAACCACATTCTGTCCTCTAAAACCTTGCCTCATCCGCTCCGAAAAGGGTACTTTCGTCCGCTTTCGTCCGCTTTTGCTGTTGAGGTCCACATCTAAAGCCGTCTCTGTCTGTGTGTCGTCCGTGGCCTTGAGGCGATTGATCGATGCTGCTGCGCAAAGACTCAGTCGAGCAAACGCAGAGAAAGCACTCCCGAGCCTCAAAGCACAGCAACAGCAATCGCAATCAGCAGATCCGCCACGACGAGCCACCCGCAGCACCCCACGAGAGCAGCACCATGAGCCAACAGCAGCAGCACAGTAGCACCACCAGCAGCAGCTCCGACTGCCATCCGACTCCTCCGCCACCGTCAGCGAATGGCGAGATGGTCGGGACTGATCGCGCACCAATGGCGCAGCCTCAGCAATCCGCATTGAAGCAGCAGTCGCCAATGAAGGCGAAGAGAGCCACGAAGGCCGCGACAAAGAAGCAAGTCCGCTGGTCGACGATCACGATCCACGAGTTCGGCGTCGGACTCGGCGGCAGCGCGGTGCCGAGCAAGGGCGGCGCGTCGATCGGCCTCGGCGACACGCCCGAGTTCACGTGGGTGACGAAAGTCGGCGAGATGGCCGAGTGCAGCGAGGGCGTGCACCGCTTCTCGCCCGACCAGCGCAAGTCGCTGCTCCAGCAAGCCGGCGTCGAAGACGTGATGATCGAGCGCTATGCGCGCGAGACGAGTATCATCCTCGGTTCGCGACGACGCACGATCCTGGAGAACGTCGCGGACGACCGCAAGGAGAAGTCACGCAAGCGCCAGGCCGAGCAAGCGCTCCTCGAGCGCCGCCCGTGCTCCGTGTACTCGCGACGGCCGCGGATGATCCCAGCCAACTACGTCTAAGTTATTGCGGGTTTGTTGTTGATTCTTTTTGGAAGAACGGAGAATCAGTTTTGGCACATGTAATTTATTCGACGACGACGACGAGCAGTGAGTGCTTCGTGCATGCGTCCAAGCAAGCAAGCGCCACGAGAAAGAAAGAACGAAAAGAAGACAAACAAGGACGCCAAGGACGACCGACCACCACCGATGAAGTAGTAGAGAGCGATACAAGAAGAGTCCATTGAGAGGCACAGTTGATTTATATTTTTATACACTAAATACACACACTAGCCGTTTACACTAAGCGCACTGGTAATAGACATCGTTGCTCCTCAATTGGAGCAACATCGCACACAGGCTTGTTGCATATCCGTTCTCTGTTCATGTTGTTGAATGTGCGCTATCCGCTCATTTGGTCAGCTCGCTCGTGCAGTTCCAGTCTCAGCGGTGGAGCAAGCGCCACGAACGATCTCTCACTTGCCATGTATGTTCCGCCGGTGCTGCTGGCGCGCGCTGTACGCACTGCCCGCCTGTTCGTCCGCCACTGCTACTGCTACTGGTCCCATTCACTCACTTGCTTCCCCCTTTCCGTCGGACTTGCCATCCGCGCTGAACACCCACCCCAAGGCGCAACAAGCCATCGTAAAACGACACTCGGAGCCTTCCATGGACCATCATGTTATGGATGTCAGATGTAGGGAGCGAGCGAATCCTTCTTCTTTCCTCCTGACCAGTGCGCTGAATCAGCTCGCTACAATCTATCTATAGACCAGTTATACCCGTTACAGCAGCGTTCCCCATTTCCATCATCATCGTAACGCTAGCCCACAACACCAACAGGTCCCTCCCTCGCTGCTGAATCAGATTCTGTGAAGAAAAGAAGAAATATGGGAGGATGGAAAGAACGAAACGCGACTACAACCGGCAGACGAATGGACAGAAAGCGTGAAATGCGCATTGCCACGTGCGATCAGATCGATCCACCACGACGCTAAACAAAGTGGCACCACGAGCAAACGCGCGCTTCATCTCTCCGCTGACTCTCACTTGTGCAGGAGCTGCTTGAGATGGTGGTGAGCGGATCCCCCATCCCTTCGTGTGGTGAGATCTGTGGTGAGATCCGCCAGTCAGCAGAGTCGCGCGCACGAGCAAACGAACGGACGGACGGTCCTCGCTCACTCACTCGCTCTCTCTTTTTTTGCTGCTTGTGGCTATTGTTGGTCGCGCACGAGATTTTCGTTCGACTGACTGAAAACCGGCTCACACCACCGCCATCTGATACTGCTGCATAGCGTGACCCACCTGAATTCAGGTTACTTCATTCTGACAATAGCCCTAAATGGAAGTGGAATTTCTATTCTTAGGGGCTATTGACACTATTTGGAGTGAGGCACACTATTTTGAACTATGCAGACGCCAAGTCAGCGACGAGACGACACATCTTTTTTCTATGGAACACCTTGGCGTGGACGCTCCCCGTGTCGTCAGTACATTCGCAAAGCTGCAGCAGAGTTCCACCGGCTGTCAGCCTATACTTGGACATGTCCACTGTGTCTGTCTATCTGTTTGTCCGTCATGACTGGCTCGCTCATAGTCAGTCCGCTCCCTCCTTTCACCCTTGAGGAGGTCTCCATGACCATGGTGGTGCACCGGATACATTTTTGTTCTTCTCTCGAGCGGCGGCACGTCAAGCTTTCCATCGCGTATCGCGTTACTTCGCGATTTACTGACACTGGCGCGCGCACATATGCCCAGCGCTACAACATCGGTAGTGTACAGTATCTAAGGTCTCTCTCTCCATGTGTGAGCATCGAAATCAATCAGTCCCGGCCACACAGGACCTCTGTGCTCAAACCACACACAAGGCGCTGCAGTGCTCATACAATAGGTGCTGAACTGTTTGCGACAGCGTATGTCCAAGCATGCACTGCTCGCTAGATGGGAGTTTCCAGCGCGCTCACTATAATCAGAAAAGCCACACAATCGGACATCATCGCAGTTATCTGAACCACCAGGTTCACCAGAGAACGCCATGCTTCTCACAGGGCAGTGCCTCCATTGAAGAGAGCGGTCTCAGTGAAGAACGACCCGCCAGCGGCAGAGAAGGATAGATGCGAGCGTATCGCATTGCTCTCGTTGCTTCACCACCACACACCACCGAACGAAACTAAACAGTTGAGAGAATGAATCATCGTCATCCAGCCAACAACGATCATCTCCAGCAGTCGTTTTTTGTATCAGCCGTTCTTTCCAACAACACATTCAATCAATCAAGCAGCCAAATCTGAACCCTTCCGCATCTCAGCCGTCTGCTCACCCGTCCACTTACAAATATCAAGTGTACACACGTCGCACGGAACTTTCCGAGTTCCGTCCTTTTGGTTCGGGAAAATGTGTCCGTTCGTCCCAGAGCCAGGACAGCAACAGCCATGCTGTGACGCAGCTGTATACAGGTGGTCCACACCCACTTATCAAGAGTGATGGTCTTCCGCAACAAAACACACCACCCATTTGGATCTCTTCGAAGGGCAACATGATGGCAGCGATGGCGATGGCGAGCAGCCCCAGCGCCGCAACGAGCGCGGCTGCGGGCCTGGGCTCCGTCGACCTGGCGCTCTGCGTGCTCTACCTGCTCTCGGTGCTCTGCGTGGGCTTCTACTTCACCGTGAAAGAGCGCCGCGACCGCGAGAAGTTCCGCGTTCAGCGCCAACAGCAGCAACACGCAGATCGTGGCTCTTCCAGTCGGAGAGCTCACGCAGCAAATGGGAAGCATGGAAGCGACAAAAAGGCGGACGACCAGGTGCTCGAAGAGTACTATCTCGGCGGACGACGGATCCCGTGGTGGGCGCTGGGAATCGCCGACGTGAGCTCGTACATCGACATCTCCGGCACGATGATCAACACGGCGCTGGTCTACGCGCTCGGCATCAAGGGCATGTACATTGAGATCCGAGGAGGGCTCTGTCTGTTCCTAGCGTTCCAGCTGGCGTACACGGGCAAGCTGTCGAGACGGTGTCCGGTCAAGACCAGAGGCGAATGGTACGTCGCGTCATGTTTGCATTTGAGTTTGTATTCATGAGCTTAACTGAATGATTGCGGTTGTTGTTTTCCTTACTGCGTGTTTTAGGATCAAGTTCCGGTTTGGAGACCGCCGCGATGGCGTCTTGCTGCGCACACTGCTCGCATTCACGTGGATGATGAGCGGCATCCTCGCGGTCACGTACTTTGCTGTTGGCGGAGGCAAGTTCTTCACTGAGTTTGTCAGCATCCCGCAGTGGCTCGGGCTCCCGTCCGAGTTCTGGGCCGCGTTCTTCCTTATGATCATCGCGATCCTGTACACCGTCGCGTCCGGCTTCACGACGGTCGTGTACACGGACGTGTACCAGAGTCTGTTCATCTTCGCGTCGTTCGTGATCGTTGCGATCATGGGCATGACGATCTCGTTGCCGGAGCACTTCTCGGTCTTTGTACCGAGCAAGAGTCTTCACAACTTCCAGCAGCAACACAACAACGGTACGATTAGCGTCATCAAGCCGTCGATACTGGAGATCCCGTACTCCAAGCACTCATGGGTCTCGGTGCTCCCGCCGTCGAGCTTGAATCTACCCGACGAAGCCTCGTACTCGATGTACAACTCGTTCAGCGTGATCCTGGGCACGTACTTGCTGCTGCAAACGATGCGCTCGGCCTCTGGTCCTGGCGGTTCGGGGCTCCAGACCGTCTTGGCGACAAAGTCCGAGAAGGAAGTGCGCTCCCAGACCTTCCTCGCGATGGTGCTGCTCGCACTACGCTGGGCGTTCAGTGGCGGCGTCGCGGTCATGGCGATCAGGTACACCATCGACAACTCCGGTTTTGTCATGGACCCGGAGCGCGTCGTCCCGATTGTGATCGACAAGATGCTCCCCGTGGGCGTGAAGGGCTTTGTGCTCGCGTCTCTGCTCGCCGCCGCGCTCACGACGTTCGACACCTCGATCAACAGCTCGTCTGCGTACTGGACCGTCGACATCTACCAGGCGCTGCTCAATCCGTGCGCGAGCGAGAAGCAGCTGCTCTGGCATGCGCGCGTCTCGACGCTGTTCATCATGGCCGCGGGTCTGCTGCTGTCGCTGTACGTGAACACGATCAACGCCATCTGGGGGTTCATGACGATCGCACTGGCCGGCGGGTTCGTGTGGCCGTTCTTCTTCTCCTGGTACTGGTCGCGCTTCAACGCCTACAGCTGCCTCTTTGGCGTGCTCTCGGGCTTCCTCGCCGCGTTCTCGATCTTCATGTACGTGCAAATGGCTGGCTATTGCTGTTGATTTGTTATTGTCCATGTACTCTGGTCTGATTCTGGCTGGCTCATGTACCTGGCTTGTCGTTTATAACATGTACCATCCTTTCAGCTTCGACCCGCTGCTGCCAGAGCTCACAGCGCTCGTGATCACGTCGTCCGTGTCGCTTGTGACATCGGTTGCGGTGTGTCTGTGGACGCGTCCAGTGTCGGACCAAGTGCTGCGCCGGTTCTACCGCTTCGCGCGTCCACCGGGGGCCTGGGGGTCCGTCAAGCTCATGTGCTTCACACAGGACACGATCAGCGACATCAACAGCGAGAACCGCCGGGACTTGGCGTGCACGGGGCTCATCGCGCTCACGCAGCTGGCGCTCTACCTGTTCGCCGTGAGCTTTGTGGCCAAGGCGTGGCTGCAGTCGGCGCTGCTGCTGCTCGTGGTCTGCGTGCTCTCGCCGCTCATTTACCTCAAGTGGTACGTGAAGCTCCAGGATCACCCCGTCGGGCTCAAGAGCGACCTCCACGCTGAGCTCTTGGAGTAAGATGAAGTTGAAGTTACACAAACAACTCAAAAGTCGTTGTTTTGTTTTGGTTTTGGACTTTGTGCAAGTTTGCTTGTTTGTTGCAAGTTCGACTTGTGAATCCGTGCTTGCTGTCCATTTTTGGGCTGAAAATGATGATGGTGATTGATGCCCCAAGGTGAATTTTCTGTGAGGACGATGCCATGACGTTCTCAGATGTGCTGCTGCTGGGGTTGGGCAAGATGCTCACTTTGTGGGGCGGCATTGGCAAACACACACTGTCAAAGGCGAGCTGCGTAGTGTTTCTAACTGTTGAAGTTCAGCCAGCGGAATGAGCAAACCAAACCAAAAAAGCGCCTAAATTTTTATCCCGCGGTTCGATTTTTCGTTTGTTTTTTGTTGCTTGTGTTCTCTCATTGATGGAGTTCAAACTTGCTCCACCACCACACAACATGTGGTGATTGTTTGTCAGGAGGCTGAGCAGCTCATATAAGGAGGAATCAAACACAACGACACCTCGCATTTCCGGTATTCCAACAACACCAACTCAGCAAAGAAAGCCAATCGTTATTAGAAGAGCTTTTGATGATGGTCGCAATTGTGAGACGTTGCGAGTGACACGGATACGCAAAGCCCATTTTTGCCTTTCACAAGAAAGAAAGACTCGCCGGTCGTTACTTGTTTGTTGTGCTTAGTCCATGCCGCAAATAAAGCAAACTGAGTCCTCTATTTGCGGCATGGACAACAACAACAACAACAACCGTCAAAAGAAATGCGACAACAACGCTCCCAGTATTCTCTCAAGAAGATGTTTTATGAGTGCACTGCAGGTGTGAAGTGCTTTTTCAGAGGTCGCATATAGTATTGTGAGGAAGAGGAGCTCGGGCATTCGTTCTTGCGGAGGCACCATTTAGAATCTAAGCCACGCACGAGAACTCAGCAATGGATTCTTTTGTGTGTGGATATCGGAAATCAAAACCTACGTACGAACGAGTCCTGTGTGGCTCTCGAATGTACCCACATCCTTTTTGCTTTGACACTGCTATTTACCTTTTGCATTGCTGTATGTATCTTGACCACCGTCACTCACTCACTCACCACATAGGAAAAGTGATTTGCGACGATGAAGCGAGTTCCAGCCACGCCACGAACCACCGTGGAGATATTTTGTGTGAGTGTGTGTCAAGTTTGGGAACTGTACCATTGTGTACGGTACACAGTGTACCATCATCAATGTGTATCTATCCGTTTGGTACAGTACGCAACTGACTGTATTCCCAGAAATCCCACAAATGAAGCCACACAAAATCGATGTGTGTACCCCTACCCCTTGTACAGTTTTTGGTGGGACACGAATGGTACGATGTACCATTCCTGGCAATATTGTCCAATCAAAAAGCACAAGCGCCACAACTCCAGGCCGACAGACAGGACAGCTTGGTGCCAAGCCAAGCCTGCTTTTTCCCGAAAGGCAATGCTAAAAAAACAAGCAGCGAGCAAGCGTCCGCCGCTCACTCCTCAGGGTCACAGAAAGAAAAAGAAGCAAGCGCCCACAACAACGACAAGCAACAACAACAACAACAACGACGCAAGCAAGCAAGCATGGCCCCGAAAGAAATGTCCGCCGAGCTCTATGACGAGCCTGCGCACCAGCAGCAACAACCTCAACCACTTGCGCGCAAGTGCGCAAGCCCGAGCTGCTCGCCGCTGCGCAAGAAGCCCGCAACGGCTCCGCTTGCTGCCGACAAGCCAACCACCGCGCTCCAGAGCAAGAAGCGCGTGCGCTGGGCGACCATCACGATCCACGAGTTCGGCGTCGGGCTCGGCGGCAGCTCGGTGCCCACGAAGGGCGGCCCGGCGATCGGCCTCGCCGACACGCCCGAGTTCACGTGGACGACCAAGGTCGGCCAGATGGCCAAGCGCAGCGAGGGCGTGCACCGCTTCACGCCGGAAGAGCGCGTGCGCCTGCTGCAGGCCGCGGGCGAGAGCGACGGCATGATCCTGCGCTTCTCGCGCGAGACCAACATCATCCTCGCGTCCCGGAGGCGCACACTCGTGGAGGACCTCGACGACCAGAAGAAGCAGGCGAAGAAGCGCAAGGCGGAGCGCGAGCACCCGTCGTGCGCGTCGTTCCTCGGCCAGCGACCGCGGATGATCCCGGCCAGCTACGTCTGAGCCATTTGGGATGCGGGCGCTGTCCCCCCTCCCCCCTGTACCATAGCACGAAGCCCGGAAATCCTGTCACGATGAATTATTTTGGTATAATATTATTAGTATTCCAATGACAAGAAGAACCCCCAACACCACCCCCAACACCAAGCGAGCGAGCGTGGCTTCCCAGCGGCAAGGAACCCACAAAACACAAGTGCTCGCTCGCATCGATCTCTTCGTCTGCTCGGTCGTCGTCGCAATGAAAGGAAATGCGGCCGAGCACGCATCCAAGCAAGTCCCCAGGCGCGCTGGCTGACTGGCTGGCTCCACGAGATAGTGTAGCTTGGAAGGAGCACTGGCAGCCAGCGAACAAGGCATTTAAAGGATGATAATATATGATGAATCACATTCTTGTGTATCGCTTTACCTACCGACTATCCTACACGCTTCTTCTTCAACTGAAGCACGTGCATCTCTCTTGCTCAATCAACCTGCACTTCTACCGCGCACGACGTACAGTGAAAGGCTTGCACGCAAGCAACTACACGCACAAGCACAAGCTCACAAGCAATCCAACAACCATGCGCGTACATGCGCAAGTACAAGCGCAAGTAGCGGCGGCGTGCATGCAAGCGGGGGCTGTAAGCTGCGACCGCCATCATGATCTCCCTCCAGCCCCAGTCGCCTGCCATCGCTGGCCTTTGCATCCGCCCCATCGTTCGCTCCCTTCACCCTCCGGGTTGGCTCCAGTCGAAAAACCAGTGGGCTGATGCCACAATCACTCTACGGGCGGGTTTGACTTTGACGGGTTTGCATTTGCGTATCGGACCCGTGTGCTGGAAACGCGATCCAGATTTTAGTTTACAAATAGAAGGTATAAAGTCTAGAGGCGCGGGTTGGATACGAGGTGGATTTGGATGCGCGGGATAAACAGATAAAGACCTGACCCGGGTTGAAGTACCCGTTGGTGTATCGCTTCCTTGGACCTTTGAAAATGCGTACAGCCATAAGTTGCTCATTACGAAGGTTTTTGATTAACAGGAAAATGTAACAATATCATATGCAAAATTAACATAAATAGTGTGGCGAGATGTCAGATCGCTTCTTCAAAAATAGAAACGTTCTTGCCCGTTTTTCGGTCTTCTTTTTCAGCCAGTCGTGAAGTGTTGTCCAGACCAACTAACCCCTTATTAAGGGCTCACTGGCTTTAACACCCTGTTTTAGCTCACTCAACTCACACAACCATTGCCCGTGTCACTTTTTCGTCACAGCTGATGCTGGTGCAAGAGCAGACGAACAAATGATCGAATGTTTTTGGGTACAAATGCGCTAAGATGAACAAGTGCCGGTGAGCTTGTTGGCTGCAATAGCCACACAACAGTTATAGCTGTCTGTATTCACAACCACTCCAGACAAATCTAATCTGTGTGCCTGTGACACCTCTCCAGCGAAGAGCCATGATGCAGGAGTGAGCACACGCACTTCAGCTAAGGAGCCCATGGATTCGATTTGACTAACGTCAACAATGAGTCGCCATTCGTGGATAAGCGTCACCGACAGCCGATGTGGTGCGCAGAAACGGAGCTGAACCTAGGCTGCTGCCACGATCCGACTACCATCTGGTCTGTTTGTGATTGATTTGTTTGCGTCACCAATTTCAGGCGCGCAACACAAGTCACAGACTTGCCAAATCGAAGCACCCACTTGTGTTGCCCAACTGAGTGTGCAGTACGGTACTACTCTGTCAGCACCGCAAAGCAACGCAAGTTTGTCCAAGTAATTCTGTCCGCTACAGTATCTCTCCTCCATCCTGAGACGTCGCAAACGAGAGAGCGAGCGAGAAGAGTTGCAATCTGAAGAGCAGGTCGACGCACAAGTCGCGCGTCGCAAACAAACTCGCTTGTTCGTTTGCGCCACATGCACACACACGTGCGTGCGCGTATGGTCCGTCGTCCCCGTCCGTACGGCGTTCACGCGGCGAATGATCACCAGCAACATCAGTGGATAGGCGTTGTATCTCTTTCGCCCTTGCGCTGCTGGCGGAGCCGCAGTTGCATGCATCTTTCCATCCGAACGACTGCTGGTACTTTCTGAACCGGCAAATGCGCTGATAAACTTGCTTGGCTATTCTTGTAATTTGCAAAAATAGTGGATTCGCTGGATCAGAAAATTGTTGAGGTTTAATTATTGAGGTTATTTTATGGCGGACGGTGAAAAGGGGAGGCGGACGAAAGTGGACGGTTTATTTTGAAAAATGTTTTTCATTTTTCGGTCGTTTTGAGCTGTCACAATCACAATTTTGTCGTGCAGATGGCAGAATAACGCGCGCGCCTTGATGATTGGGCGATCAGTGGATGCGGTTTGAGAAAGAGAGCACGGTGGACATGTTGCAACAACAACAGCCCTCCCGGTTGATGGGAGGGACTGGGGAAAAGAAAAGAACGGCGCCATCCAGATCCATCCAATCCGCCGCTTTCTTCTGTGAATGGCTCTCTCTTGGCTTGTGCTTTGCGTGTGGTGAGCGCGTGCGGAAAGGAAGACGCGCCACCAGTCTGCAGTCTCTACGCAAGGGAGTGAGGAAAAGGTGACCACTCGGCCAACAAATCCACAAGCAAGCAAGCAAGAAACGCACAACGCACAACACAACCACCCGCGCAAGTGCACAAGCAAGCAAGTCAACAAGCACACACACATCTCGCAAACAAGCAAGCAAACATGAACAACAAGTCGGTGCGCTGGTCGACCATCACGGTGTACGAGTTTGGCGTGGGCATCGGCGGCAGCGCGGTGCCGAAGCGCGGCGGCCCGGCGATTGGGCTCGCGAAGACGCCCGAGTGCGTCTGGCGCACGACGGTGGACGCCGTACAGGGTGCGCCGCTGGGCGAAGTGGCGGCGGAGCGCCATCATAGCGAGCAGCTGAGCGACTGTGACGTGGCGGTGGCGAAGAAGAGCACGAGCGCGTCCGCATCCGCAAGTACGAGCAGCAGCGCAAGCTCGCCGAAGCGCTACCGCCAGCGCCGCGTGCGGTGGCTCAAGCCGCTGGAGCGCGTGAGCATGCTGGAGAAGGCCGGCTACAGCGAGAAGAAGATCTACCGCATGCTCATGGAGTCGTCGCAGATCGCGATGTCGAGGCGCCTGTGTCTGCGCATTCCGATCGAGAGCAGCAGCAGCAGTCCCAGCTCTCCGCAGCGCGTGCAGTGAGTAAAGTAGTAAATTAATAGATTAGCAAAGCGCAAGAGGCGCTGACGCAGAAGCTACGGAAAACGAGCGAAGCGTCCGTGCCAGCTGCCAGTCCAGCATGAAGCTACAGCAAGCAGCAAAGAAGCCCCAGTCCACATGTATTTCTAAAGCAAGTTAGAGAAAGTGTAATTAATTTATCAACAGCGAGTGACTGATTCGAGTATTTCCATCCATCCATTGATCCCTTGCGTTTCCATATTCCGCCTCATAGCATCATGTAGAATGCGTCGTAATGTAGTTTAGTTGGCGGCTATTGCTTTATTATGCCTGATAGGGCTTCATTCCGCGTGCTGCGGGTTCATGAGAAGCAATGAACAGAGGTGTGGCGGAGTGAGTGAATGGATCATGCCACACAATCAACACTGGCCGCAAAGGCTGACTGACACAAGTCGAGTGAGTTTGTTTTGGTTGTTTGCGAGTGTTACTTCATCTCTATAATAATAATTAATCTCCTCTTCCTTCCATCCATGCTTCTCTTCTCTTCTACAACTCGTACATTTACAATCCACACAACACACGCGCGGCGCTTTTTCTTCCTTCTTCTCCAGCATCTAGTTCTTCATCTTCGTAGCAGCAGCAGCTTTGCTTCCTTCCAGTGACTCTCCGTCGTCGCATCAAGAACATCGTCAGGAACACACGCACCGCCGCCATCATGATTGCCGCTCTCCTGTTGTTGCTCGACTTGGTCTGAAAATGGACACTTGACGCTCGACAGCGTACGTTGATGGCTCGCTCGCGTCGCGTCGTTTCTCTCTCGCTCTTCTCATACGCGGACGCTGCGCTGGACGGAGATGCAGAGTCGTCGCGACATTGCGATCTCCGAGCTCTCCATCATCGTGCGGTAGATGCGCTTCTCGCTGCAGCCGGCCTGCTCCAGCATCGTCACGCGCTCCAGTGGCTTGAGCCAGCGCACGCGGCGCTTGCGCGCGAGTCGCTTGCTGCGGTCATTACCTGCAGCAGTTCGTGATGTCGTCGCTACTGCCGGAGCTTTCTGCTCGTCGTCGCCGCTCAAGCTTGACGTCGAGTCGTCGCTCTCTTCTTCCTCTTCCGAGTCGCTCGCGTCGACCTCTTCCACGCGCGTGCTCCACACAAACTCGGGCGTCTTTGCGAGTCCGATCGCCGGCCCGCCGCGCTTCGGGATCGCGCTGCCGCCGATCGCCACGCCAAACTCGTACACTGTCACCGTCGACCAGCGCACGCTCTTGCTCATGCTGCCTTGCTTGCTCATCTTGTATCGTGTGGCTTGCGTCTTGTAGTTGTGTCTTGAACCTGCTTCTTGCGTGTGTGCTTGGCGTCGTGTCGATTCCAAAGTGATCAATCAATCAATCGATCCACACTGTGTGTACGCAGTACGTGCGTTCAGCCTGCTGTAGGAATAGGCGGGAAGAGATGTCGTCGTCGTCTGTCGTCCGTGCCGCGCGTGCCGTGCTGCTGCAGGTGCTCAAGTGACTCCGACTCGTTCTCGAATGCGAAGGGAGCGCGGGCGGGAAAATACACAGAGAGACGCACGCGCGCTCTCTTCTCCCTCTTTTCTCTTGAGGCTCTCCTGATGGGACGACTGACTGGTCACCACCTTCCTTTCTATTTTGCAGTCGTCGTCGTCGTCTTCCCTCTCCATCCGCCCCTCCCTTCTTCCCTCTCCCCTTTCTTCTTCCCATTCACTCGCTCGCTCGCTCACTCGCAAGCAACAGGCGGCCCGCCACAAAAGCAAACCCGCTCGCTCCAGCGCCATACAGAAGCAGACAGGTGGCTGACTGGAACGAACGCAAAAGCAAGCGACACCATCACTCTGTCCCATAATCCAGACGGCATGTGCTGCTGTTGCAACACACACACAACCGCTCGCTCGCTCCTCTCCTCACCCAGTTTGTTTGTCTGTTGCCAGTTTTTCATACAAACGCGCCGTGTGTGTGAGCGCCGGCTGCTGATTGCGCGGACGGGCGATCGCGTCATTACGCATTTTTGGCTCTGGCGAAAGCTTTTGGTGGCGGTGGCGGTTTTTGCGCTTGCTTCAAAATGGCCGAGTGTGGGCTTGGAAAAATACAGATCCACAGGATCTGCGCCTCTTAAGATAGGTACTGCGAATGATATAGTAGTTAGAAAGGAAAAATATCAGCGTAACGTATTGAATTGTATTTATGAAGGCTAATTGTGATTCTAATATGGAGTGTGGGCGAGGTGAAAAGGGGAAACGACGCTCGCCCTTTTTTTACACATTGTTAACCTAGTCCTACACCCGTAATCGACTCTGATTCGCTAAAATCATTTTTGACTTTCAGCCAATCCAATCCCTATGTTGTCCTCATCCAATTTTCTGGAATCGATCAAAAAAACAATTGTATCTATCATCATGAAGCGCAAGATGGTGGATGCGGTGGCGCGTGCTCCACCGCCGCCCAAGCTCATCGGCGCGTACGAGAAGCACCAGGAGATCGGCCGCGGCACATACGGTACCGTGTACGCCGGCGTACGCAGCAGCATCACCTCGGTGTCTGGCTCTGCTACCGAGCAAACGGCGACGGGAGTCCGCGAGCGCGTCGCGATCAAGAAAGTGCTGGGCAAAGTGGATGCCGGTAAGCGCGAAGCGGCATTCCTCGAGCGCTGCCGAGACGCACAGCATGTCGTGCAGGTGAGCAATGACCCTAGAACGAACTCTTTGTTAATCGCTATCAGCTTGTGTCATTTACCCGTGCTGATGCTCATGGTATATTGCGGGTGTGTGTGTGCATCTTGCTTAGATCCTGGATGTGGTTGAACGCAATGATAAGCTGTACCTGATCCTGGAATACATGGAGAGCGACCTGGAAGCAGTGATCAAGGCGAAGGATGAAATCCCACAGCTGAGCATCGCTCACGTGAAAACGTACCTGCGCATGCTGCTCAGGGGCGTGCAGGAGCTGCACTCGCGCAACATCCTGCACCGCGACCTCAAGCCGAACAACCTGCTGCTCTCCAAGACGCAGCACACGGCCAAGATCACGGACTTTGGCATGGCGACGATGGTCGAGCTACCACGAAGCGGCGATAACGACACTGATACCGAATCGACCGCCAGCAAGAAGCGCTCGATCCAGGTGGTGACGCGAGCGTACCGCGCGCCAGAGCTCTTCTTCGGGGAAGACGAGTACGGCTTTGAAGTGGACGTATGGTCTGTCGGGTGCATCTTCGCGGAGCTGCTGCTGCGCGTGCCGTTCTTTGACGGATTGTCGGACATCGACCAGCTGAGTCTGATCTTCAAAGCGCTCGGGTCGCCGAGTGAGAATGGCTGGGAGAGAGCGTCGGAGCTGCCGTTTTATTTACGATTCAAAGACACGAACCCGGTGCCGCTGAAGGACCAGTTCCCCGCTGAGCTGTCGGATGCTGGCGTGGAGCTGCTGAGTAAGATGCTGCAGTTGGACCCGAAGAAGCGGATTTCGATCGACGACGCGCTCAAGCACGAGTTTTTCCAGGAAGCGCCGCTGCCAGCGGATCCAACAGAGCTGGAGATCCTTGAAGACCCGCAGCGGAAGCTCCCTGAGCCAGTAACGGTATCTGTTGTTCGCCAGTCGACTGCTGCTGTAGCTGCTGAGGAGACCACTGGAGCTACTGGGACTGTGGCTGCTGCTGAGGTGGTGGTGGTGTCGACTGAGAACGAGAACGCGTTCGTGATCAAAGGGCGACGACTTCTCTAGTCGGCGTTGGGCGACACGGAGAGTCATGATGATCTGGAGTTTCTCAAGCTGTTGCCAAGCGATAGAGATCTTACCGAATACAAGCTCATCAGCCTCAAGTGCACGACGAACAAAAACATCAGCAGCATCGCGAACCTTCCCGTCATAATCCGAGGTTGGCTCGCATCTTGATACAAAGCGCTGTGTATTATCGTTGTCGTCTAAATGCAACGCATCGGCTACCAGAAATCCCCTCTCTTTCTTGTAACATTAGAGAGGAGGAGGCTGTGATCTTGAGTGGCTTAACCCTTCTTGATCTTGGCTTCGTTGAAGATCACGTGCTGGCGGACAACCGGGTCGTACTGCGCAACATAAACAACCAATACAAATCGGCAAGAGGTCAGTACTCACATTGAACCTGACATCATAACCATTCGTTCATGTAGCACGAGCCATTCGTACCTTGCGCAGCGAGAGTTTTCTGGTCACGGTGCGCGGGTTCTTCGTCGTCGTGTAGAAGAATCTATCGAGGCGAACATAGGAGAGAGCACACATGCATTAATCATCAGCACATGCGCATTCGATCGACTTGGTAGGTATGACCGCATAGCAGCACGCGCATTCGACTGCTGAACGTACCCGGTGCCAGCGGCACTCAGCATCTTGATCACCACGTTCTTAGCTTTTCCCTGTTCGTCACAGAGCGAACCACACAAGCGCACGTCAGACACTTGGTACGCCACCAATGCTTACATGCACACATGCGCACACATGGCTCTACGTAGAGCCTTAGAAGCGCATGCAGCTACATAGAGAGAGACGCATAGAAAGCGAGACGCCTGCGCACCTTCGCCATGGCTCCTGCTGGAAATGAAGACTGGCCCAGGCTTTATGTGTGGCGTGTCTGTGCCAGTAAAAACTTTCCAAGTGGCTGCTGCGCGCTCATTGGTGTATTTTCGTAAATACTTCATTACTGGACTGGTTATTGGCTTATACTCCAAAGTTGACGATGATTGGTTGAAATCCAATCATTTGAAGGTTGTGTGCCGCAATCTGCATTCTATCGCGTATTTTTGCTCATGCTCCAACCTGAACGGTCGCCACTTCAAGATGCCCCAATGATGGAAATGCTCATTCCGAATGTGTGGGATGTCTGTGTCATGGTTTGACTGGTATTTATGTGTGTGGCTCATAGACGCGAGCGAGTATATTTGCGTCCATAAGTTCAGCGCGAGCAGCCATCCGCTGTATATTTGGACCTGAGGTTCAGCGCCAGCAGCTCTTGGTGGTGTGGTGCTTTGACCAGGTAACCGATCACCAGTTGCGCTTTCTTTCTGCTGTCTCTCGCTTGCTTATCGCGCGTGTCCTTCGTCATTCGATCCTGGTCATTTACCAATCCACTTGGTACTCACGCATCGTGATTTGAGTCTTCTAAGCGCAGTCCGTCAGTCAGCCCGAAACGATGAAAGAACGAGATGCGCCGCTTTCCTCTCCGTCTCCAACGCAGCAGCGACCTTCAGCAGCAGCAACTCGAACCAGGCGGCAGTCGCGATCGAAAGCCGCCTCCAGTAAATCTGAGCAAGACGACGAGTCCGGCGACAGCAGAGCTCGCAGCAAAACATCCACAGCCATATTCAATAGGAGCAGCTCGAACGTCGCATCCAGCTCGATGAATCAGCAGCTGCCGCTCGCGTTTCCTCTGTCGCACTCGTCGTCATCGCTTTCGCTTTCCAAGAGCGGGTACTCGTCCTCCAACAGCGCATCACCTACGCCCAGCACAGATAGCAGCGAGCCCTCCAGAAGTAGCAACAGCCTCAGGAAATGGGTCCGCAAGGAGAAAATTGGACAGGGGTATGATGATGAACACTTCCCTGGCTGCTCTATAAAATAATCCCCCCACTCATTTGCTTACTCACATGCTCTGTCGTCTCTCACTCTCTCCGAATAATCTTCAGTGCGCAGGGCTCTGTGTATCGCTGCGAAGAAGTCGACACCGGTCGCGAGATCGCCGCGAAGATCATCATGATCCAGGACCTCTCGCCCGCCGAGATCGAAGCGATCAAGCGCGAAGTGCACACCATGAAGCGCCTCGAGCACCGGTACCTGGTGCACTACCACAA
Source organism: Globisporangium viniferum (assembly GCA_023333705.1). Taxonomy (NCBI): domain Eukaryota; phylum Oomycota; class Peronosporomycetes; order Pythiales; family Pythiaceae; genus Globisporangium; species Globisporangium viniferum. Next base: position 35,846 of record JAASFI010000179.1, read on the forward strand.
AGCCAGTGAGAAGAAGAACCAGCGGCTCATCATCTACATGGAGTATGTCGCGGGCGGGTCGCTCAGCGGGAAGTTGCGCAAAGAAGGCCCGCTGTCCATGCCGATAGTCAAGAAGTACGCGCGCCAGCTCTGCGAAGTGCTCCAGTATCTCCACGCGAACCGGATCGCGCATCGCGACATCAAATGTGCCAACATCTTCATGAGCTCGAGCCAGCGATGCATCAAGCTTGGCGACTTTGGCGCGTTCAAAGAGATCGACAGCATTTCGCTGGTCGGTGGGATCAAAGGCACGCCGCACTGGATGGCCCCCGAGGTGATTCGCGAGCAGCAAACGAGTGAAGATGGATGGCTGAAAGCCGACATCTGGAGCTTGGGCTGCGCGATCCTCGAGATGCTCACGGGCCACTCGCCCTGGCAGCAGTACAGCAACCCGCTCACTGCGATGTACCAGATCGTGTCGAGCAACAACACCCCGACAATACCAGCCGATGCGTCCGAAGAGGTACGTACGGCGTTCCGGTGTTGGAGAAGCCTCTTGAAGCACCTTTTTTGGTCGATATTGATTTGATATTGCTACTTCTTCGTAGACGACGTTGTTCTTGAAATGGTGTCTGCAGCGAAACCCAGACGATCGACCGACTACCACACAGCTACTAGCACATCCGTTCCTGAAACGAGAGGAATTAACGACAGCAACACGGCGGAAATCGTCACCTAATGCCAGCTCTTCTAGCAGTAGCAGCGGCAGTCGTCGCAAATTGTCCACATCTTCTTCGACGATTCCAACTGGACAGAGTCTGCAAAAGCTCCAGCAATCCAAGCACGACGACGAGACACTGGATCCTGTTGAGCATGGCGATGATGATGGAAACGACACCGACGTGACATTTCCATGTCCAAGAAGAGACCCTCGCCAAAACACCTTGAAGTCGAGAGACGCCGACAACGACGAACGCGAGCGAAGTGAAGCTCGGGACATTTCCCCACAAGTCGAAGCAACAGCCCCAGCAATAACATCCAAGGCGAGACGAAAGAAATCTGTCCCCGCACAGAGTCCTGTTCCCAGTCATGCGATTCCCAATGGAGGTACTCTGAAGCCATCACGAATCCCAAGGTTAGTCGAGTTTTCGGTATTGTCGTGGCAGTACACTGTCGTAACTCTTCTGACGCACCTCACTCTCTTTCACTCGTTAGGCTGAAACCACTGGAGCTCGTCAAGAGCCCGACAAACCAGCAAGACAGCGTGAAGAAGAGCGCCTTCAAGTCCACTTCCACCATCGAGAAGCCCAGAATCACGCGCGGTACATCTGCTGGATCGCCGAGCCAACTCCCGCGCTTGAGGACCATCAAAGGCTCGTCTTCAGCAGGAATCTCCATCTCCCCCGTGCGTCTGAGACGCATCTCGACTGCCCCAACACCGGGACGCGATACCGGAGATGATCTTCAAGCTCTGGGACACGACAAATTCAAGCTGCCACCGCTACTGTCATCGAGGAACGCCACTGGGATGTGAAGGCTCTGATCACGACACTTTTCCAGCCAGTTTACCAGCCAGAGAAGAAGCAATTGGGGCGGTGGTATCATCATTCACTCAGACGAGGCATCTCTCATGTAAACTCTCTTGATTTTGCGGTGCTCGCTCTCCTTGGGGTGGCGAACAAGGTTAGGACGGTAAATAAATAATACTGGCTACTATGGTACTGCTGGAACGCTGGTGGTCTTCTACTTGGTGGCTTGGACGGACATCACGCGCTCATGTGAACTGTCGTTGCTGATACTGGTCTCGATCACGGTCGTCTAAGTATCTGTAGCCGCTGCTATCTGCCCTCTGCACTTCTGTCACGACCTCGACTTCACTCTGGCTGTGGTAGAGCATACTCGGACGCTTCTGGTGCTTCTGGGGGTGCAAGTACGTCGCTGTGATTCGCTCGACAAACTCTGGCGCGCGATGCCACGGCAGCTGGATCGAAACCCACATCGCCGCGATGAGCATACCAAAGAGCCCGAGCGGCGACATCAGGATCAAGAGCTTGCGTGCCACGAACGACAGGATACCGAAAGCTTCGCAGACACCGATGAAGAACGAGAGCGTCCACAGCAACACGCGTTTGCGCCATTGGTACGGCAATTCTTGGTCCGCAAAGTACAGCAGCACGAGCACCTCAATCACCTCACAGTACACCACGAGCACAGCGACCATATTCATCGAGCGCGTGACCGTGTCTCTCCACCGATACAGGAACGAAAAGCCTCCTGTCGTCGTCGTCACCGGGATAAAGTCCACCACGCTTGAAGCAGCCGCAAACGTCGCTCCCCAGATGAACACGCGCACGAGGAAGAGCAGCCAGAGGATCACCTTGCGGTCCTTTCCTTTGCGCGTGAAACTGGGGAAATTGAGCTTCCACTCGTGCACAAACTCGGACGCGCCGTGGTAGACGATCGCGCCGAGCATCGCCTTGACCTGCAGTTCGCGCGCCAGGAAGCCGCTCCAGACCACGCCCATGAGCGCCACCGCCGTGCAGCGCGCGAGCAGCAGGTGCTGCAGGATCTCCAGCGACATCACGACCGCGAGCATCACCACGAGCGCCGGCAGCAGCAGCGTCGTCGTCGTTGTCGTCGCCTCGTCTGGCTCCATTCTTCCGCGTAGAAAATGACAAATTACTCGTTCTTGCACTTCCTTGTATTGGGTCTTGCTATTGATTGGGCTTGTTTTGAAAAGAAATTGCGGAATTGCGGAAACCAAAATGCTGCAATGTGGCGCTGGAGCAACCTTCGCGCGACATGCGCGAATGTCGCTGGAAAAAAGAAAATAACCTATCCAATAGCCTTGTTCAGTCTATTCGATGAGTTTTCGAAAAAATCGTACTCAAGAGAGATAGTACGGTATCATCAAAAAGCTGTTCTGGAGAGCCAGCTGGCTGCTCGTCGTCATGTTAATCTGGTGCTGCAGCGGAACAGGCGCAAACGCCCAAACAAACTCACGGCTGAGGCAGCTCCACCAGCAGTTTTGCGCAAATAATGTCTCGCTCGGGATGTGATCCGATGCGATCTTGGCTACATTTGAGAGAGAGATTCTCCTGAGAAAGTCATTGCGTGTTGAGGTTCTCTCTCCGTGGAGTCATTCGAGGGATTGATGCGCGCTCTATGGAACGCCGAGTGCAGTTGCACGCTGCTCGCTCACCAACAAAATTCATCCGAGCAAAAACGGCAAAAATGCAAAATGAGAGCGTCTCCTCCTTCGCCACCTCCTCGTCCAGTGGTGCGTCAACACAACGCATGAGTATTCATTTCCACGGTATATCGGTTGAAAAGGAGTGTTATCTGGTGTTCTTAAGCGAACTGTGCAGAAGAAATTGATAAAACGTTGCAGCATATCAATTCCACAGGGTTTTCTTTGTTTCCGTTGGCAATTCTTGCCCGTGAAGAACCAAGCTGTTTATGTCGGGGAATTAAAATTGTGCTAAACATTCAGATTTCCTTCTGTAAAAGTTGTGTGATACATGTTACTTCAAAAATATCCCTTTATACATATGCAACACGATTTCAAAGTAACATACGCATTACCAAAGGTTTCGCGCGGATAGTCCCTCTACCGTCGGGACCCAACACCGCGAGCTGACTACCAACAGAAGGGTGGAACATCGTCACACACTCTCCTCATTGCTTTCTTCTCTTTTTTTCTATGGAAGTTTGTATGCCCCACCCGCCGCTTCCCTTGGTTGCCCTTGTTGTTGTTGCCTCAACGGAAAGGAAAGCCCGCGCTCACTCACTCACTCAAGAAAACGCGCGCAGTCTCCGATCCGACTACGTGGCGGTACGTACACGTCGTCTTGCTTCTTGGTGGCGAATGGGCCGACGGACCGCATCTCGAACTGACTGGATGGTTTTGTGCATGTGTGAATGAATATGTTCAGACACCAACCCGCTTGGGTACACATTTGACTTCTCCTCCTACTTTATTAATCCAATCATGAGCACGCTCGAGTATCGCGATTCGCACACGGGCCGCGGAAGCTCGCCGTCGGGGCCGATGGCGCCGGTGCACCAAAACCGCAGAAGCAGCAGCGCCAGTGCTGCCGCGGCCGCGAAGGCCGCGGGGCCGAACGCGAATGGAGGCAAGACCGGACCGGCGATCGTGCTCGACGAGCGCAAGATGTACACGGTCGAGTGGCGCGATGACATCACGTTCGGGTTCACGGTCACGCCCGTCAACTCGGACCGCGGCACGGTGCTGCTGCTCGCGAAGCGCACGGCGCCGATGGAGGCGCTCGAGATCGCGGGACTCGCGGAAGTGCTCCCGGGCGACATGCTCGTGGCGATCGGCGACGAGCGTGTGTACCACCTCGGCGCCGAGAACGCGACCAAGTACTTGCGCTCGGTGCAGAAGCCCGTGCGACTGACGCTGCAGCTTTCGCCGTTTGGCGGTTCGGGCAAGAACATCCCGGACCTCGCGCCGAACGAGTACGACTACCTGTGGGAGTCCGGCCCGCTGGGCATCGTGCTCACGCCGGATTTGAAGAGCAAGATTCCGATCGTGAAGCGCATCAACCCCGAGAAAGTCGAGAGCCCAGCGCTCTTGCGAGACGTCGAAGTCGGTGATGAGCTCATCTATGCGAACGACATTGCCACGTGCGAGTACTCGATGAACGCGATCATCAAGATCATTCGGGACTTGCCAAAGCCGATCATGCTGCGCTTCCGCAAGCCCCTTCGAGAGCACTTGAACGTCGAGATTCCCGATTTGCGAGATGATGAGTACGATTTCTTGTGGGAGTACGGTCCGCTCGGACTCGTGGTGGGCGAAGCGCGCAGTGGACTCCCGTTTGTGCGCTCATTCACGGGCAAAGGCACGTCGCGTCAGCTGGGTCTTGTGCAGTCGAATGATGAGATCGTGATGGTGAACGACCGGTCCGCAGAGCTTATGGGCTTCGCCGAGACGATGAACTACATCATGAACATGCCAAAGCCCGCTGTGCTCCGTTTCCGCCGACGCAAGTATGTCGCGCAGGCCGATGATCCAGTCCGAAAGCTGTCGATGTCGGGACTGCGCATTTCGAACGAACAGCCGAAGCAGCCACAGCAAGTCCAGCAGCAACAGCAGCGACCACAACAGCCGCAGCCTGTCGTGCAGCAGCAACAGCAGCGACCACAACAGCCGCAGCCTGTCGTGCAGCAGCAACCACTTCAACAACAGCAGCCGCGGAAAGCATCGAAATCCGAATTGCGAGACCACTCCTACTCGGTCGCCCCAGCGGCTTCGAACCAGAGTCCGCCAAAGCAGCAACATTTCTCGCCGCCAGCTGCCCAGCAGGCTGTAGGCACTCCTCCAGGCGTACTCGGCTACCGGTCAGATCGAAACAGCGTCACGGGTGGACGACGTGGCAGCTTTTCGAACCAAGTCGAGCAGCCACATTCGCCTCCAATGCACCCACGCACGCCCCCGATGAACGTCAACAGTAACAGTGAAGACTACTTTTCGATTGACCAGGCCGCATTTTTCCAGATCCAGTGGACCGATGGTCCATTCGGACTCACTGTGCGCGAAGCCATGTCGAAGCTCGGAGCCGTGATGCTCATCACGAAGCGAACAGGGAAGGCAACGTGCGCAGGCCTCAGACGAGTGGCTGTTGGCGATATCCTGGTGCGAATCGGCGAGAAGAATGTGGGCGAACTCGGTTTTGACCAGGCTACCCGATACCTGCGCACTGTCCAGAAGCCAGTCGTGCTCACGTTCCAGGCGATTGACTAAGGCACTCGCAGTGTTTGTTATAAAAAGCAAGGGGAAATGTGCAAGCAAGACAACACTGGCGACGTCATGCAGGCAACGTGGCGATGGTTTTTTCGAGCAAGCAGATAGAAGAAGTTATCCAGGCGTATATATCAAGTATTCTGGGCTTGCACAGGTCGAGGGCATCATTGCACGGTAAAGTGGTAATATGGCATGCAAATATGTGCGTATGTGATGTGTCCACCTGACGCCTTGAACAAGGAACATGTGAGAAACCTGTGCCTGTGAACTTGGTTGCTTGTCACGAAAGCAAATGTGGACTCTCATGCCAAAAATCATGCAGGTTTCGGGCTAACTTGAGGATAAGATCGAGGTACTGGGTTGCGCTTGCTGCTCATCAAAGTGCTGGTGAGATGACAAGATTGTTGTTTTGAATTGACCAGATCTGCTCAGTTCAGGTGAGTGAGGACGCGAACACCTTGAAGGCAGCTGAGCTACTGATCGAAGGCTGATCTTATCCAGCCCTGCAGTCTATTTTCCGCATCGCATCGTATCGGGATCCGTGAGATAAATGAAGCAGTTTCATTGGGAGAAACTGCATCGTTTGGCTATCCTCAGAAAGCTACCTGCACGATCTCACCCTGTCCAGCCAGTCATTTCCAGGTGAACTGCCTCGAGGGGTAAAAGTAGCAACAACGCAAAGAAACGAGAGAGAGAGAGAGACAGTTTTGGCTCGTCCTTCCAGCAGCAGGTACCGGCAGCTCCCATCATTACAGCAAAAGCTCACCCCGTGGACGCACTTCACAAAAGCAGAGAATGTCGGCTCACCTGCCCGCAGCGTTTGTTGAGAAATACAAGATTGGCCGCATCATCGGTGAAGGTAAGCAAGCAAGCCCTCGCATCTCTGAGGCTGGATTGATCGCGCTTTGATATGCAAAAGTTGGAGTACTCATTCTGGCTGTGTTGATGTGCTTCAGGCAACTTCTCGGTGGTCAAGGAGTGCGCGAGAAAATCCGACGGCACGAAGTTCGCGGTCAAGTGCATCAACAAGAACGCGCTGAACCCAAAAGACCGAAGCAACCTGGTGCAGGAAGTCAACATTCTGAAAGAGGTGCGCAGCTGCTTTGCTTTGTCAAACGCTGGCAGAATGTGTGTGTGTGTGTGTGCGTGTGTGGACTAACTTTCTCTGTCAAAACTGCCTACTCGTAGCTCGACCACCCGAACATCATCAAGCTCTACGATGTCTACGACGATGACGCGGAGATGTGCTACCTCGTGATGGAATATGCTGTCGGCGGCGAGCTTTTTGATCGAATTATCGCAAAAGAGTACTACACGGAGGCCGAGGCAAAGAAAGTCGTCAAGGTCGTCGCGAAAGTGCTCGCGTACTGCCACAGCGAAGGCGTCACGCACCGCGATCTCAAGCCCGAGAACTTGCTGTACTCGGACGAGACGGAGAACGCTGCGATCAAGATCGCGGACTTTGGATTCGCGAAACTCGTGACAGCAGAGACCAACATGTCGACGATGTGCGGCACTCCGGGCTACTACGCGCCAGAGATTGTGCGAAAGCAGCCGGTAAGTCCAGCTTGACTTTATATTTTACAGAACACGACGACAACCTGGGGATATGTGTGAATTTCATCACTAACTTGCGTGCGGTCTTTGTTTCTTGTAGTACGATAACAAGTGTGATATCTGGAGCCTCGGCGTCATCACGTACATTCTGTTGTGCGGCTTTCCTCCATTCTACGACGAGAACCAGGTCGAAGAGATGCGAAAGGTGAGGAATACCTTGGGTCCAGACTTTCTTTCATCAAGATGGCAGGAATGGTCGGCTCACCATGTTACTTCCTTTTCTTATTGAAATTCCAGATCCTCCACGGCGATTTCGAGTTCGTCGAGCCGTACTTCGATGGAGTCTCGTCCCAAGCAAAAGATCTGATCCGCAAGATGCTTGTGGCCGACCCGGAGAAGCGCTTGAGCGCCAAGGTACGTCTTTAGAATAACTGCCTACGGTATTGCACCTGCATCCTGAGACTCACACGACGTTTCTCGTTCCCAATCTTCCTACACAACCAGACGGTGCTAACACACCCGTGGTTCAGCGACTGCAAGGACGACGACGACCACGTGCTGGCGTCAGTCGGCAAGAAACTGAAGGAGGCCAAGCTCATGACCACGCGCAGCAAGTTCCGCGCAGGTGTCGGTGCGGTGATGGCGGTGAACAAAACCCAGCGTCTCTTGAACATGCGGATCGGCCGAGCCAACACGTAGTTCAGCAGGACTGTTGCGGCAATTCTCCATCAAGATCACAACAGAAACACACATAGAGAGCGGTTCAAGCGCCACCAACCAAACCATTGTAAGAGCTGCCGAAGGAAGAATGAACTCTCAAGACTGCTCATCCATTTAGACTCATGCCGACTCGCTATATATTGGTGATCTCAAGTCAGATTACCTTCCCAAACTAAAGAATTGACAAATACAAAGCAAAGCAAAGCGTTCTAGAGATCCAAGATATAGTCGTGAAGTGTGTGCTCAAGTCTGCTTGCTGATCAGACCGCCTAGTAGGCACTTGCTAATCCATCTCGTGATCTTTCTTCGCTCTGGACCTCAATATGTACCTACCTACCTGGACCAACAAATGAGAGTTTTCAAAAATACCTCTCAGGCTCTTTATTCATCGTCAAAAACTATTCTTACGATCTCCATGCACAATCTTATCTCGCTGTCTTATGCCTCACACTCGAGGAAGAATGCTAGCTGGCCCCCAGGTCAGGACAGCATTTCCGGCTCAGACTAGCTACAGTCCAAATCGCATCATTCTAGCAACTTGAGCGTCACGCCCGCAAGTCTCACTAGGACCCCCACGCTTCAAGGCAGCAGTAGCTACGACTTTCCAGGGCTTGTAATGGCGTTCTTCGGACTCACCAGTCTCGGCTCGCAGAGCCCGTTCGAGCTCGCGAAGGAGACCCCGCTGTACGTGTTCGAGCGCGCGGATTTCCAGAACGCGTTCATGCAGACGTTCCAGCCAGGGTTCACGCTCTACTCCGAGTGCGAGCAAGAAGCCGAGGACGCACTGCGCACACTGCAGACTGCTTTTCTGACCTTCGGCCAGCTGCCACACATGCTCCGACACCTCTACAAGTGCCCGAAGGGTGTCAACAACGTGCCCGAGTCTGCCCAAGTGCTCGTGAACGAGGGCTTCCAAGATTTCCAGGACAACGGCAAGCCAATCGATCTCGACGAGTTCCTAGAGCTCATGGAGCTCCTCAAAGTTCGCGCACAGCAGCACGAGAAACAGGCCGTGAGCCAGTACGCGTACCTGAAAGAAGGCATCAAGTCCCGCGGATTTGTCTCGAACAACGACTTCCGCGCGAATTTGGTCAAGCACCACCGCATGGTGCGCGACCCGAAGGACAAGAACCTGGTCGCGATGACCGACGCGCAGACGCTCGGGTGGTCCCCGCCGACGATCGTGACGGTGCGCAAGCCCACGAAGAGCTGCGAGGAGACCAAGTACGCCAGCGCGATGGTCAAAGCGGGCGTGTACTACTACTAACCAGAGGAAGACAAACAGCTCATTTAAAGGAGCATTTAGGTGCATTTCGACACAAAGAGAGCGTAAGAAGTAGTAATATTTAATTCCAAGCCACAGCTCACCTTCGTTCCTCCACGTACTACTCCGACAAGTCAACGATTCTGTGGTAGTAGTAGCGAGCCATAGTGAGACCAGCATGCTTTACGTTTCAGCCACGGATCGCACCAGTGCTGGCGACGTAGTTGTAGTTGTGCACCTAAGAGCGCCGCCGGGTTGCTGCTTCATCGCACGAACACACAGCCCCCAGGGCCGTCTCTTTGTTCCATTGGTTGTGCTGATGATGCTGGTCTCGTCACCACCTGAAGATGAAAGCCCAGTGGTCACGAGCGTCTGGGGTATATTGTACGTTTGAGATGGTCCGAAGGAGAATGAATCGTTCAGGATGGTAGGGAACTATGGGGGAAGGCCAAGAGGGACGGAGGTTTCACCACGCAGGCTAAGTCAGCGGTCATGCAGTACAAAGATGGGGGGATGAGTATGGGTGGGTAGCGAGTGCAATGTTGCTGCCCGTGGTCAACCACAATGGCCTTGGGACTTCCACGTTGCAACAACGTTTATGTTATAATAGGACTTCACCTCGCTTCGGAAACATGAAACGAATCGGTTACTGCAGTCGGTTACATTCTGTTGCGTAGTTTTGACCAGTCGACTTCTTCAAAACCAGCTGGTTCGAGATCACGAGAGAGTAAGCACCATCGGATGTAAGCAAAACTTCAAACAGCTTCTTGACTTGGCAATTGTATGATGGTGGCTTCATCACCGTGGAACCTCTATATCTACACCACCTTGCATCCTCGCCACTCCCTCCAAACCAGAGTGTGATTGACGACTCCTGTAGCGATGAATAACAGTACACTACTCGTCGACACGTTCACAGTTCACTGTTCGCTTACGCGTTCTCGGTTCCAGACCAGCAGTGAAGCACAAGGCTCGAAGTTGCGCAGCTTGTTACTTAACTCCTACCGCACTCTGCAGTAGCTTGCTACTGTAGTTCGCTGAGCACTACCCACCTACATCGTATTGCTACTGAGGCGCAATGCGGTTGACACAAACAGCAAGTTCTCGTACGATTGACACATCCGAGTGCATCGAATTACACTGTTTTCGAAACCGGTACAAACTTCCAAGTCGGAGTTGTACACTTGTGAGACCTCGGATCTGCATCCGCTCGTGTTTCCTCTCTTTGTGCCCAAAACCAGCTGGAATTTCACATCCTATCATACGTAACACAACCGGTTAACACAATTGTGATTAGCTGCTTTTTCGACTGTTTCGCTTTCACTTGATCCCATCATATAGCATACCCACAAAAGCTGCCGTGCAACCACATGGTTGTCGCGACATCATTACAACGCACGATGACTCGAACCATTTCTTTCGCGGGTGATCAAAAAAAATCTTCATCTGCATCTTCCCCATCATTAGTTCGCCTCACCATATTCTCTGTGGTAGCGTGGCCTCACCGCTCACCACCCTCACCACCCAGCTCCCCAGCCGGTGCCTCTTTCATCTCGAATCCCCTCATTCTCCGTTTCGCCATCTCCAGCACACCCGACCACGACCGCTCACCTTGGTTCCCAGTTCCCAGTTCCCAGTTCCCAGTTCCCAGTTTCCAGTTCCCAGTTCCCAGTTCCCAGTTCCCAGTTCCCAGTTCCCATTCCCAGTTCCCAGTTCCCAGTTCCCAGTTCCCAGTTCCCAGTTCCGAAGATGGTCTCTATCGCTCGCATCGGCTCGCTCCTGGCGTTCCTCGCTGTCATCTCCATGCAGGTCGTGGACCAAGCGTCCGCCGCTGTGACGATCGGCAAAGCCCCCGGTCTCGCGGCTGGCACCACGGGAGGTGGCAACGCCACCCCAGTCTACCCCAAGGACATCAAGGAGCTCAAGACGTACTTGAGTGACAACCAGCCACGCGTGATCTACCTCAACAAGACATTCGACTACCGCGGCACCGAAGGCAAGAAGACCGAAACGGGCTGCCGTCCACTCAACAACCGCGAGTGCATGGCCAAGAAAAACGGTCATCAAGGCCAGGACGTCATCCTCAATGCTGGAGACACCTCGATGACCAAGACCGGCGGTTGCTCGCAGGGCACAGCGGTGAGCATCACTTACGACCTCGCACCAAAAAGTCCACTGACGGTCGAGAGCAACAAGACGCTCCGAGGCATCGGCGTCAGTGGCTCGATCTTCGGCAAGGGTTTATGGATCA